>PQMF01000249.1:0-24699 GCA_003004485.1 Aspergillaceae sp. MA 6039
TTTTTTTTTTTTTTTTTTTTTTTCAGCTGATCTATTGTGAACTGATATCGCGCCTTATAATGCAAACACATATCCCTAGAAGAACAGAAAGGCTTCGTGAACTAAAGAGGAATATAGGAATATAGGAGAAGTACTTGCGGTCTGGAATGCTTAAAAAAAAAAAGAAGTGTTGACGATCCATGCTAGGGCTTTGGGGAGTCATCAATCGTCTGCCCCATCAATTGTGCTCAATAGTCGAGCAGATCTCTTCAAGGTAGTATCAGTTGACCGGTGTGTCTTGGAAAAGTGTCGCAGCCTGCATTCTTCCCCTGTATAGAGAACATTTTCACTTCCAATCTCATAAGCTATACTTGCATTATACTTCGCCCTACCACTGGTGACCTCTGTTAAGCTTTTGTACATTTCATACCATTGGACAGTAGAGCATAATAAATAATCTCCAAATTCCAGACACAAGCACTCGGAGCCGTTCATTCACCTTGAGCATCTCCGGCCACTGAATGGACTAACTAGCCCGCCTATCGCGATATTAAGAGCCCGTACACTGTAGTATCAATCCTTTGAAGTTGGCGGTGAGGGTTTCCCCTCAGGGCATTATTCTGAACTGCCCCCGAAAGTAGTTACTCTCTGAGTTATCTGGATGCCTTGGGTCCCTTTCTAGGTTACCCAGCGCCGCACTAGCGACGCTGGCGCGGCAGCTTAAATAAATAAGCTACAGCACAGAACATAATATGGAGATTATAGAACTGCAAGCGTCAACCTGACCTTGGTAGGGGACCTGCGAGGTCGGAGCAAGCCCTAAATACTCGACCGCGAGAACCTGACACGGCGGGGAGGAAAACGACGATCAACCCCACTGAACATGAATAAGGAGAGAGGAGAAACCTGACGATAACTAGACTGAGCAATAGTACTTAATATCAATATTAATCTATAGAATCAATATTTAATTAAGGAGTAACCCACTGAGAACTACTACTACTACTACTACTGCCCCGGACTGCTCCGGACTACATAATACTACAGGCTACTCCTGTATATACGACTAGTGCTTATCGCAATGACCACCGAGTTCACCGACAAGACGTACGTCGTCACTGGCGGTTTCTCAGGAATCGGCCTAGCCATCGTCCAGAAACTTCTCTCCCACGGAGCAACGGTGCACGCCCTGGACTTAGCCACGGATATCCCCGAGATGATCACAGCTGCCAACAACAAGGACAAGTTCTTCGCGTACCCTGACGTCGATGTCGGTTCGCGCGCAGTCATCTCGAAAACATTCCAAGGTGGTATCTACCCGCGGTCGCCGGTCATCGATGGGGTTGTTAGCAGTGCTGGGATCGCGCCGGTTCCTAACGGGGAAAACTCCCCTATTGAGACGGATGAGCGCTTCTCGCATGTGCTGAATGTCAATTTGACGGGGACTTGGAATACCGTGACGGAGTATCTTCGGCATGTACTACAGCGGTCTTCAGAGGGAAACGGTGGTGGTGGTATTAGTCGTGAGGGCGTTTCGTGGATCTCCTCCTCCAAGGTACCTGAGGGTGTCGGGAGTGTGGTCAACGTCGCCTCGACGGCCTCGATGCATGCTTACCCTGGCATGGCAGCTTACTGCGCCAGTAAGCATGCAGTTTTGGGGCTGACACGCAGCTGGGCGAAGGATTTCGGCCCACGCGGGGTCCGTGTGAACTGCGTTGGGCCAGGTGGTACGGATACGCCAATGTCAGGGGCTCTGGATGATAACGTGCGGGCGGCTTATGCGAGTATGGTTCCGTTGGGGAGAATTGCTCGGCCAGAGGAGGTCGCGGACGCCGTCTTGTTCCTGCTCAGCCCGAAGGCCAGCTTTATTAATGGGCAAATGGTGCCGGTGGAAGGAGGTATGAGCAGCTTCTAGGGGAAGTCCCAGTGTCACGACATGTGGTAGAGGTTGTCTGTAAAAGAGATAGTATAGCTGCAGTCAGCGTACTGGCACATATTGTCCGCTTGCGCTTCTTCAGCAAGACATGGTAGTCAATGATACCCCAGGTCTCTCGCCGCGAGAAAGAATAATAAGGCACAAGATCAAGACTATTTCTACGACGGGCTGTGATTAGTTCCCTTGAAGGCCAGTCACGTGAGACTGCAGCCGTATTGGGAAACCGGAAAAGTCCACGCCGATACACACAGGCATAATCGATCGCTGTCCCAGCCTACCGCATGCAGAGGCCAGGGCGCTAATAGATCAGAAAGATTAGCAACCTGAGACTCAATCACAGGGGTGCCAGCTGTTCATCGTTGTCGGGGCGATTTTCCAATTTTTTGTGCCTGACAGGGATGCACCTGCGAATGGTTCGCGCCAGGAGTGCATGAAATGATATTAGATGATGCAGGTAAGGGCTGCATGAATAAGAATACCAGCAGCTGTTGAAGGTTTCATTCAACTATAATAATAGAAATATGGGCAAAAAAGTATATTAATAATAAGAACCCCATGGGAAAGAAGAGGCGGCCGTAGTGCAGCAAGGGCTTCTCGGTCCTTGAACAAGGAGTCACCGAAGCACGGAGATTTTCTATGGACAATGCAACTTTATCGATGCATATGCGTTGCATAGCAGAGGCGAGGGTAGCCGTCATGTCTGTACCCTGCATTGCGTACGGAGTACCATCATCTCAACTTGTGGTTGTTTTGGTGTTGCCATTGTGGCTGACTGAGAGAAAGAGGCCTAGATGGCAATGGCCCACTGTTTTCAGCTCCAATGGTGATGACAACATCGCAGAAGAGATAGTTGGTGTACAAAAGCAGTATTACTACCCTTTATAGATGGAGCCTGTGTTCCGCGCTGTTCCCTGGAACTGGGTCCATCAAGGTTAGCGTCTGTACCAGTATCGTGCCGATACTGGGTCGGTCGGGGAAGATTGACGACGCGAACCAAACCAAGGATCCCAGGAATGAAAGCAACAGCATCAACGCCAGGAGGTTGTAGACCGACACTTTGTGTGTAAAGAGCAATACGTAGTACGTAGTAAGTTCGGGATTATTGCCATTCGAGAAAACTCGGAGAGCACGTTCCACGCAGCAATATTGGATCTATCAAGAGATTTTCTCTTTGTTTTGCCGAATAAGCTTGCAATGCCGTTGGGACCTCGCGTTGGGTCCTCCTGATTAATATAATAGTCATCGTCATTGTCCTCCGGAGTACGCCGTAGGGAGATGACACGGGAAAGAGGTCCGGAGACGATGGGATTAAGATCGCAGAGTTGACCTTGTTCTGCCGGACTCCGGTTCGAAGCAAAATCTAGGATCTGGGTGAAATTGCGATGAAATTGCGATGAACCCCCGCCGAGCCCGTCGTAATCGCGCGCCATTGTTCTTTTCTCTGAGTCTTCCATGGGCCAAAACTGGATTAAGAGCACGAATCGCGAGCCGGCGCTAATTAAAATTCTGATTTCCTTTCCACGCTTGCGCTCGCAAGAGCTGCTATTGTTGAGCTCCGGAACAAATGAAAATAGTTTTTTTAGTGCCACCCGAGATCGCCGGCGCGCTGGACATCACGATCTATTTCGTATCACCTAAGAGCCAAGTTATCAGCTGACGAGCCACACGGATACGGTTTGGAACTTGGCAGGGGAAAAAAAAGGCATAGCCATCGCAGCCAGCCGATGTTTCGCCCATGGTAGAGATTATACCATTAGAGTGAGTTCCATTTGGTACCAGACTTGGAAGGCACACACCACAAGTACAGAGTACTACTACTCCGGATGTTGCACGTATTCCTCCGTACTCCCGCATCACGGAGTAAAGCAGAGGGCTACACAGCGCACCGTCTGGCCCTCTCGTCTGTTTCCTGAACATGGACCGGTTTGAAGTGCCGCCTCTGAATCAGCGGCGGTGATGATCAGCTTCCCTTTCCCCTCGCGAGCATCTTTTCTCAAAAGCTCCTAGTTAGTTATCATGGCACAACATACGTCAGGGAGATCCTGATAAGGGTATAATAGCGCGCGGTATAGTTGGTGTGTGGTAAGGGACTTTCAGTCCGGGATTCTTGGATCCATGGGGACGGTGTGGGATGGTTGGAAAATGATACACCCAAGTCAACGTGGTTGTTTGGTGTCAGAATCTGCAGGGTAGAGTAGAGACAACGAGGACCAGTCAATTCAGCTAGGATAGTGCATCCAATTGGGATGCAGAGGTCTTGAGTGTTGTTATTGTTTTTATGGTCGAGCGTGGTATGGAGGCCAGAGCACAAGCACTCGCACTCCTTCCACTGGAAGGAAGTCAATTCTATTGAAATAATCAGGATATTGATCGTAAACAAACTAAGGACCAATTAATCACTTTGACTGCTATTATTATTACAGAGTATTACTGCGACCCTGGAAGAATACATAACTAGTAGTAGTAAAGGGCCCTTCTTCCTCCTCGCAGGGTTCCACAGCCAATCCCCAGCTTTTTCTTGCTTCTCGTGTCGACTTTATTTTGATTTATTTTCACCATTATTTCCCTCTATTATTGACTCTTTTTTTCTTCTTTTATTACTATTTAGCATTGAAGGGAGTCTTTGCTCTTTTGCCCCCCCTCGCCTACTACGACTATTACTACTACGGGAGGGCCTCGTTGTTCCTCAGGACACCTGCAGTGTCCCTGTGTGTCCTACTTCTACTTACCTTTCCTTTTCTTTTCCTTTTCTTTTCTTTTCTTTTCTTTTCTTCATTCCTCTTCTTCTCTGTCTTTTCATCTTCTTCTTCTCTTACTACTTGTGTTCTCTGGCATTCTTCCGGTCATATCTTAACCCTCCAGCTGTCGCTTCGTACCCCCCACCATAGCTCTGGAAAACTCACCAATTCCCCCGTCCGTCCGTTCTCCGATATAGTATCGATCTGGGTCCTTCAAGTCGCGTTGATCTGCTCTTTTTGCTCTTGCGTCGGGTTCTTGAACGACATCCAGAGATCAAAGCAAGATCTCAGATCTGGTGGTGGAATCATAAAGAGAGACAATGTTCAGGTGATGGCATTGGGCTGGTTTCTTCATGCTGCGAATCTGAGTTCGGTGCTTTGATTTGACTCTCAGCACCCTCTCGAGGATGGAGCATGTATCTACTGTACGTGTGTTGTATCTTTTTTTTTTCTTTTTTCCCGATCTTGCATTTACCTCTCGTTCTTCGCGCTCGTGGTGGTGGTGGTGATGACCTGCAGCGTTGTCTTCCCCGGGCTGCGCGTGTTTACCACTGTTTTGCGACTGGTCATGTCACTTTCTCAACGTCCGTCACCAATACCATGCGAGTCTTCGGCTAACTGACCATTTCGTTTCTCAGCTCTGTGCAGTCAGCACCATTGGTATCGCTGCGACTGGCCTGGCTCTCGGTCGCGTAGATCAAACCTCTCCCAGGTTTGGAATACTCGGAAGAAAGACCCTCCATCAGCACGACACACCTGTCGCGCGAACAAACGCGACCGATTTCTCTGATTCTGAAGCTTCAAAGCCCTCTGAAACCACGGATGCGAATTCCCCGTCAGGCCGGCAATCTCGTGACGCGGGTCATTATGGCGCGCCTAACAGTCATCCGTCAGAAGATATCACTTCACGAAGGAGATCGCTGTTTGCACCGATCAGACGGCACCGTCGCGGCCAGACATTGACCAATCCTCCCGCGCCTGTTCCGGAGAAAGAACCACGTGTGTCCCATTATCGACGACCTTCGTCCCCTTGGATTCGGCGGATCTCGATCGTTCCGAACCATGGTGACAGCCGTGTGGCCACCCCGAGTCCCCTCTCTCCCTGCTTCAATGGGCGCGCCAGCTCGGCCCTCTCCCGAGATCCAAGCCAGCGCAGACCACCTAACAAGTTGGTCAAACGGCCTCTATCCGTGCAGTCTCCCACATCGCCCCTCGCCTCCCCAACCTTCCGTAGGCCGGCGACAAGCTACCAGCGGTTCGGCACATCGCATCATAGACCGACACACAGCTTGAACTTCGAGCCGGGCCTTGACAATGACTCGACGCAGCCATCCACCACGGAGGAGATGGAGAATCTTGGATCAGAAAGCAACGGCGCTGCTTTGCGACCTTATCTAGTCTCGACTGTCGACGGCTTGCCAGAACATTTGATACGCAAATTGTCGACCGCTGCAACACCCAGAGACAGCAGATTCCGACGAATCCTCCCCAACATAGGCGCTATTCCTGCACTCGTCCGGGGAACATCTATTGCGAACAAACGACCCACAGCGGACAGGGCGCAGGACCAATGTGCGATTCCCACGACCCCTGTCACTCCCGCAACCCCAGCCTCGCCGCCACCGGTTCACTTCCGCGATCCGTTCCAATCCATTGATGCCTCTACAGAACGGCCAGTAACTTCCTTGCCACCGGAGAAGACAAAGCAAGAACGTCAACCATCGATATCATTGGACGAAACGGAGCTTAAGGCGGATGTTCAGAAGCCGAATTCCACGGACGCTGAGCGATCACACGAGAGTCCCCTGAACTATACCAAGAGAAGGGCTACTTCTACCCCTCTCCCCCAACTACCAAACTCGGAAGACACCATCAGCTCAGAGTCGCTCCTGCCCAATGAAAGGCGTAACGTCACAGACCCCGGTGTCTCTTCCCGGTCTCCAACGGAGATTAGAACATCACGCAGAAATATTCTTCCCTTCTATGTCTCTCGAGGTATCCGAGGCGAAATGGGTTCTGTTCGCGACCCTGTACATCGACCCATGACATCGGACTCGGCAGGCTTATGGGGTGGATCGTCTCGCCATTTCGAATCCAGCAGCTTCCGTCATCGTCCCAAACGGCATTCAATCGCCGCTTCGGATCCAGCTTCAACCGTTGTCGGCTCAGACGACACCCGTATCTTCACGTCGGGCGAAGAGGATGAAACGGATTTCATAAGCGACACAGCGTTCGATTCAATCCGGACACAACTGACCAAGGACAGCCAGTCTGGGCCGCGTGTTATTCCGCGAATTCAGACCATCTTTGACAACAATGTTCCGTCCATGAGCTCGCCCTCAGATGGACTCGCCAAACTCGAAGACATCATTCAGCGAGGGACTCTTGAATCGCAGCCATCAGACGTATTCACTGGGGTCAATAAGGCCTCTGTCGCCGATTCACCCCGTTCCTCTCACGAGAGAACGGCTCCGTACGGCGGTGAAAGCAGCAGAGTATCTCTCTTGTCTGATATCACCGATAAGGAAGACGCCTGCAGCTTAGTGGCAGCACTGCCCAATGAGCCTTATGCCTTCCATTCTCGAGATGCCCCCCAAATTCGCAACGATACCAACCTATCATCTGGTGCGTACGAGCCCCATAACGCGAGTAGGGAAACACTGGACTCGGGTCGCAAGATGAATATCTTCGACTGGTCTGAAAAGCCTAGCGGTGATCGTGAGGTTTCCGGGTCTGAATCGCGGCCACGGACCGTACATGCGAAACAAGGGCCCGAAGCCCGAGGGAGCCGTGTCCCTGGGCGAAAAGCACCTAGCACTCTCCATCTCCGAAGCCAGAGTGTTCCTGGCTCCAGAGACCCTTCGCTCTCGAGTGAGTCGCGTCAGAGCTCTGGCAAATTTGGAGCTTGGGGCTTAGGTGGCAAAGGTGTTAGCGAGGATTGGGACAACGATTTTGAATTTGACGAGGAGGAGGTGGAGGAGGATTCTTTCGGTGAGGTTGCGGAGTCAAGCAAGAGCATGACGGTTCCCAAGGCCATAATGGACCGGCAGGCTAGCCTCCAAGGGCAATTTGGCCAGGTTCAAGAATTAACCCTGTTAGTCGAGGAGCTCAAACGTCTTCGACATCAGGCCAGCATTCTGGATCTCGTCCACGGACCGTCAAGTGAGCTTTGGAAGGAAGCAGAAGGTATCATCAACTTGGCCACGGTCGATGAAGAAGAGAACAATCCATCTCCTCCGCGATCACCCTCTTCCCTCACTTTCAGCTTCGACGACACCGATGACGACGAAGAACCTTCAACAACAAACGCAAATGACTCTTCGAAACACGCGACTCGGGACTCATGGCCAGCTTCAATCTCTGATGAAGAGCCTGTTTCCAGCAACAGTGAAGACAACCAGAATTGTGATAACACGTCTTGCGAACAGTCTGGTCAGGAATCTTCTTCCGCAAAGGCTAAGTCTGTACTTGAGATGATCTATCAGCAACGCGACTCTACCTACAACGACACACCCAACTCTCGTCCCAAGAAGCTTCCCTTTGACACCCAGTCTCTCCATGACCTTGTTGTTCGAGCCGGAGTGGTCACCCGCGCCTTGAAGGAGGTGATTCGCAAGGCAGAAGGGGTTAGCACCACGCCGGACAAAGGCATACACGTTCCGTCTAATCCGGCATTTAGTCGGATATTCGACCAGCCATCTAGTGATGACGATGATGCTTTTGCGGGCTTCGATCACCCGTTGCGCTAATTGGTATGCATTCTTATTTCTCTTGATACCCGATCTACGATCACCTACTTCTATCAGTTCCCCACTAGACGTGGCATGTCGACAACATTGCATCTTCCGCGGGCGTCTCTGCAATCTTCTTATGCTCTATGTTCATTTTTTCTCCTTTTCTACCATACCCTGTGGGTATGCAAAGAAATCGAACCTCCTCTCATCCGACACTTAATTGGATATACATACCTACTCACCTTACTACGTTGTGCACAAGTCCGCATCATCCCCTATTCATTGTGTGCAGCCGCCCTCTTCCAACGAGAGAAGAGCTCTTTCTTGTAATGTGTACTTACCTACCTTGGGGGGCGTTTTCTTTTTTTGTATGAGCGTGAGCGATTGAGCTGAACAGGACATCAGTGATGTACTAAAAGACTCTGTTTATTTTTACTACTACTATTATTTCTATTACTATTGTTCTCTTACCTTTCTGTTCTGTGACATATTACCTGGGTCGTCTTTTGTCAATTTTTGGGGTGGTATTCTGAGCTTCTTTGTTTGTTGCCCGCTTGTTTGGAGCAGTCGGGGATAGATGCATGCATGCATAGGTGTATGAGTGCTTTTATCTGGCAAGGTTGTCATAGAAAGTATTCACTTGCATATTTATTTTTGTTGTCTTCATAGGTGGTTGTCTGGTTCATCTGTGGTGGGCATGATATATCTATATCTACGCTGTACCGCTTGTACAAATAAACGCTCCAACCCATTTCAATTACCTTTTCCAAACTCTGAAGGGGGGGAGAACTTTTTTTTTTAAAAAAGAAAAAAGAGAGCCAATCTTTTATGTTATTAGGCGTAGATTAACAGACCTATGTATAAGCCCTGGGTATCCAATAATAACGAATGGACAGAGATCTTCACAACATGACATCAGACAAAGTTCAAAGACCTAAAAATTAAAACACCACACGCTCGTCATCAACACGGCTCCGAACAGCCTCCAGATAATAATCCGTTGAAAACGTACTCTTCGCGCGGATCCTATGCCCCTAGAGGTAGAAAAGGAGTGGGATTGGCATTAAGGTGGCTGCGACGCAGTCGAGGAGGGTTCCGGTCCAGTTTACGCCTAGAGCGTTGGAACTATATTGCGTTGCACTCAGCATGTTACTTAGCTTCTACGACGACGTTTGTTCGATGCGTACCATGTATATTGCGAAGAGGGGGAAAGCGGCGCCGGCTGCAGAGTGGAGAATGCTGTTGGCGGCTAGGGCTGAGGCGGCGCTGAGAATGGATTTAGCTTTTATCACCATTTTCTACCGAAGTGAGATTGTTGGAAGAAAACGACACGGTGACTTACGAGACGAGAAAGGTATCGACGATGTCATTCATGCATTGCAGGAAGAACAGAATAGCCTGAATCCAGTGAGTAATCTGGACACCGTAGGTATGATCCAATGGATGTCAGCTGTGTAGCCGGACCAGCCAAACCAGAACAGACCAGCCGAGAAAGCTATGCCACCAAGGATAGCCGGGGGTAGTCGCCATTCAGGAATCGGGATGTCATTGTTGGCTGCCAGTTTCCTGACGTACCGGGGCTGGAGTAAGATAATGAAAAAGCCACCCAGAAACTCCCCAATGATCATTCCGAAATGAGCCAGGCCGCCAAGGCCTTTGTTGAATCCGCGGATCTGCTGGAATGCTATCGGATATGCGGTCATAAATAGATAAAGAAGGCCATACAGGAATGCCATGTAGATACTCAGCAGCAGCAGAATCGGCTCCGTGAACAGGATACGAACCAGCCGGCTGAAGTTCTTCTGCACAAGTTCTTTGAAGTCAACCTCAATCTTTTCCTGCTTCGCATGGATACCCCAGTTCTTCGTCCGTCGACGCAGGTCTGCGGCTTTTTGGACGAGAAATACCGATGGGTAGGTCTCTTGCATGAGAAATAGGTTCATGACAAAAGCAGAGGCGCCAGTGATCCCTACCTATTCCGTCCAGCGCCAGCCTAGGTAACTCTCAACGATAAAACCACCGATAAATGGGGCAAACAGAGGCCCCGTAAAGATCGTCATGGTAAAGACGGTAATAGCAAGTCCTCGAACCCGATTATCGTAGATGTCAGAGAACACGGCCGCTACTACGGCGATAGGGCACGACCCGAAGAAACCACCAAAAAAGCGACATATGACGACTGTCTGCAGGTTGGCTGCAGTGGCTACTGCGAATTGGAAGACCGTTAAACCAAACATGCCCACGAGGAGTGGCAGCCTTCGACCTAGAAGCTCGGACAATGGGGAAAATAGGGTTGATCCACAGGCGAATCCCAGGACATACAAGGACATTCCCAGCGTGCCTACTTCTGTCGAAACCCCGAATTTAGATGACACAACTGAATTTGCTGTCGAATAGATGCTACTCGTAAAGGTGGAATAAAATGATGTCCATGCAAGCATTACGGAGGTTGCAATCCTGCGACTTGAGTCAATCAACGGACCCTTTTTTATATCCAACGTATGCGGTATATGCAATCCAATACCTTCTTTCCTACTCACTTCTTCTTGGTAGACCAATTCTGCGGATGCAGAGGGTCGTCCGGTCCAGAGAATTCGACGACATACTCTTCCTTCGACGGTAATGGCGGGGGATATGGCTTGCCGGCTCCAAAGTCTGGCAAGGGACTCCTAGAAGGCCGTGTTCTCAGAGCCGCGCCCACGGTAGCACTATGCTGACTACTGTGCGTAGCGATACGACTGATAGCAGTGGGGTGTCTCTCCAGCATTATACTGCGCTGTGTTTGAGCGGTCTGGACGCGGGATATACAGTCATCGTCGAAGAATTGAAAGTGCGACAATGAGGCGGAAGACAAAGTGGAAGAATGGTCCAAGGACGACAAGGGAGAAGGCAATCAAGGGACAGAAGCTGCTTTATGTTGGGAATAGTGTACTGAATGAGAGGCTTCAGGGTCGGCTTTCTCCAGATCCTGTGATAAATCATCCATGACAGCAAAGGAGTATTGAAGAGACACCAAAAAAATAGTATAGAAAAATGTTAAACAATGATTTAGATAGATAGCAAAAGGATAAGAACGAAACCAGAGAGACCAATGAAAGGGAAATCTCTACGATGCAGGAAAGAGAGCATGGGGCCGTTTGCGCTGCTATAGCAAGAGCCCGAACAGAAGTCGGAGAGAAGCCCGAGGCTTGTCACAGAATGATTTCTCAGACTGGGACTATCTCCCGAAGGAGGGAGTAGCTTGAAATACAAATGATTCTGAAGTGAAATCATTTGCGCATAGGACTGATACTCTGACACTCTGTGTTCTGTATGTCTCTCCATTTCCAGGAATGAAGAACGAGGATCATGCTGCTAGCTAGTCGCAAGCCATTTTACAGACAAATATGGATTGATCAAAGCATCTAGCGCACAGCTGGAAGGGATGCGCACACTGGAATGCTCGATTGACATGACACTGTGCGTATACGTTTGTTAGTGCTGCATCTCGACGCAGGCGTACAGGCAGCACGAGGGCGTCAATTCCAGACGAGACACCACAAAAAGGGCTCAATCGTGATGCAGAGCTATCCTAGCCCTGAGCCTAGTCAGGATTTCCGTGTTGTAATCCACTGCAACAGTGTTCACCGTACAGACGGTTATAGGGCCAAATTTATGGGCTGGTGAAAGGCTGAATTTCCCTCCAAGACACCTGACCTGATCACCTGACTTTGACCGAAGTTACCCCGTCTAGATATTGCGTCTACTCTGTACGGGGTAGGCCCTACGCGCTCCCTAGTATACTGTGACCAAAGTACAACGCATACAGTACCCTACTATGGAGTATTGCTCGGTACTTCTGTACCTGCGTAACCCTACCCTACGACTCTACTCCGGAGTACCTTTGATAGAGTAACATGCAACTGCAGCCTCAGGAACCTTCCTTGCTGGATCCGGAAGGGGTGATACAGCCGGCGCGAAGCCAAATCAACCGGAAAGAGCATGGCGGGTGGGGCCCGTACCTCAGGAGGGAGCCTGGGCTCGTATTATTGGCTGTGGATGATGGCGTTCCTGAGACTAGCTTTCTTTGTGCCCCACATACTCTAATTAGGGCCGACGGCAAACCAAGGCTCAGTAGTAGTCAGTCTCAGGAACCATGCAGCTTGTACTCCGGAGAAAGTAGTTCTTAGGTAGTAAGGGGAACAGAAGATCTAAATAATAGCCCAGCGACAATCGAAGAAGAAACGCGAGGACCAGGACTCCTGTCAAAGGAGGCGGGAAGAAGAGAAAAGCTTAAGTCAGGGAGAGCAGGGAAGAGAGCCGGGTATGACCTCAAAGGCTGTGATTGTGCTATTCTTATCATTCAGGGGTTCTCCTCTGTACGGAGTACAGTATTTTGTATCCTCCATACTCTGTGTAGTAGAAATTGCACTTGCTGCTGCTGATCGCACAGAATCACGAATACCCCCATACGCGTAAATTACATCCCCCACTCGTGGTTGTTGTGCCCTTCTAGACCGCTCGCTCTCCTCTCTCTCTCTCTCTCTCTCTCTCTCTCTCCGTCTCTCTCTTTCGCTTCCTTCTTCTCTCCTTCTTCTCTTTCCCTCTCCACCACTTCTTGTCTTTTTCTCGTCCATTCTGTCATTCATTTCAGTTTACAAGTCTTGGCCCTGCTGGCTGTCGTTCTCTAAGGGGGATTTCCTAATCCCCGTTCATTCCTTCTTTTCGCCTTCACTACCAAAAGTCCAGCATTGATTATCCTTTAGCCGTCATTCTCTTGCCCCGAAATACCCTTCTGATTTTTGCGCCATCTTTAATATTGCAGCCGTTTGAACCTCTTAAATGAACTCTAAAGTTCGACTACCCCGGGCTATCGTGTGTCAATTGGTCTTATAGAGTGTGTCTGGAGAGCGCCCCAAGTCGAACGCCGATATATACTCCGGAGTACAACCGCCGTTCCTGAGCACTCGCTTGCCCTTCCGTCCAGCCGGATTTCTTCCCTTTACAGAGTACGGTTGGACGATCATGCATATACATAACCGACATCCAGATCTTCATCGACCTGATGTTGTACCGCGGGACGGATTTCCGCTGCCAGAGGAGCCCAGTAATGTGCCAACACTCGTACCAACACTTGTACCAAGAGCACCTGCTCCCGATTCAACTTCAGGTTCGGGTGAATCCAGTAATTCGAACGAAGTCAAAACCAATGTATCAGTCTTGCCCGTCGTGCTGGGAGCTGGGTACGTCTACACCTTACCTCGACTGGTTCAATACGACTCCCGTGTGGCTAACCAGAGGAATTATAGGGTGCCCATACTGATTGCCATTTGCATTCTGATCTACTTGCACCGACGCCACGTGAGAAGACTCCGCAGGGAAGATGCCAATGATAAACACAAGTCTCTTGATTTTGGCCTGGACATCGTCGAACTCCGTCCAAAGGAGGGCCCATGCGGGAAGCGGAAAAGGGTGCCCGGGTGAACCATAACAAAGGCATGTCGGTCGACATCAACCATCCTTATCTGCTGCCTCCCGACCTCCACGCTTCCCAGGATTCGTTCAATTCGAACGCTAGGCCTGCCGGCAGGGAAGCACGTCAAACGAATATCCAGGATGACGCTTCATCAACTTATGGGCCAAGGAGTCTATACATGCCGAGTGAGACGACACTCAATGCTCGGAGAATGTCTCGGGCATCTGTCATGCCCCAACAGCAACCTCGACCGGCCGACGGCCACAACAGCCTTCGAAACCCACTTGGCAATGACTCGGGACACAACTCCGGATTGAACTTTGACTTCACTCCACCACCCACGAGTACTGGTCCCAACCCCTTTGGCGATGACAAACGGCATTCCGCAACGAGCAGCAGTGGTGGTGAAAGTGCCGCCGCGGATCTTCGAAAGAGTAATTTACACCTGGCGTTGGCGATCGACCGTGATAGTACGGACTTAGATCCGTTCAGGCATCCGGATGAGCTCAAGGATTCAGATGTTGTTTCGCTCGACCACCATGACTCGGTTCAGGAGCCTGCGCCGGAACCGCCTGCTCAGACGTCGACCGTCCCTACCCCCCGCATCTCCCTTCCATCCAGTGATGCGGGTAGCGAGTACAGCGATTATAGGAAGACCAATGCCAGCATTCCCGCCGTGAACATCTTTGGGGTCGACGACGAGGAACCCCCCAAGAAGACTGACCATGATAATGCCATCCCCGAACCCCCACCGGTGCCAGAGGATTCCCCTCAAGCACCGAACGACCGACGCTTAAGTACTCGTCGTGACACCCGTCGGATGACGTTCGGGCTGCGTCCTCTGCCCCCCGAGGACTCGTCGGACAACCCGGAGCAGCGTGCCAACCGAATTCGGTCGTTCTACAAGGAGTACTTTGACGAGAACAAGACCGGGAGAGAAACGTACTACGAGGACTACGGGCCCGAGTACGACCCGTATGCGGATGACATGGGCCACGATCCTTACTACGATGACGAGTACTACCCACCAGTTCCTGCACCATTCGCTGAGCCGGTTAGTCGCCGTGCAATGACGCCGCCCCCTCGTGCTCCTCCGCGATTCCAAGGACATATGGCTGCGAACTCCAGCGGCGGGTTTAGTGGGTTTAGTGGCAGCGGCTTCCAGTCCCCTGGCCCACGGGCCACGTCGTCGGCCTCTAATCGTATGCCGGGTCCTCGGGCACCTCGCAGACCGATGCCGCCACCGCCGCCGCTCAGTGTTCTTCCTACGCCTCACATGTTGAAGGACGACTCGTTCATGTCGGCGATCGATTTCGCACCCAGCAGTACCTTTAAAGACCGGCGAGAGGGCCGGCCGACTCGCCATTTGGAGGCGTACGACCGTTCAGTCCGTCGACGCGGGCGGCCACACCACTCGCGTCTGCGTTTGACGAGCTCCCGGTCATGCCTAGCGCGTAAGTAGTTCCTTCCCACTTAGATTTCCCAGACGAGATAGGAGAAGCTAACTAGTTGGCAGACACGCATTGCGCTCATCGGGGACATTTACGAACCTGGACTTTGCACCGCCGCCCCGATTCAAGACCTCAGAAACAGCCAGTGATGCGGGCAGTATCCGCAGTAACGGGACCGGGATGTCCAACACGCAAATGTGGAACATTCGCGCGGGTGCATATCGGGTCAGTCGTCTGCCGACGGGAACCGTGGGCACCAAGGACGACATGTTTAACGAACTGCGTCCGAAGTGGGACATGCAAAGGTGATGTCCCTTCACTTGGTTTGAATCTTGACGTGATGAATCTTGTTTTTCTTCATATACTCTGTACTACGTATATTGGCGTCGTTACAATGTTACGAACGGTCTGTTATTTACCTTTCTATGTACCAGGCTAGGGCTGGGTACTTGTTGATACCTTCTTTAGCTATATCTACAAAGCCTGTCCTTTTCCTTTTCCTTTTCCTGTATTTTTTGTGTCATCCCCATCTTGTGGCGTTCGGGGAATTTTATAGTGGTCCAAGGCCAATATAGATGGTTTCTTTCGTCACGACTATTGATTCCCGCTGGATTGGCGGCCCCTTGCGATTGGATGTGACCTTTCCTGTCCATGGCGAGGATGTCCTTGGGAAGAAGGATTTGACGACTGCCATTCCATGGTTCGAAGGTCTCAGCAAGAATAGAAGCGCCGTATGGAGAATACCAAAAATACCAGAAATACGCGACCGGCGGCCCGGATGGAGAGCGCCGTTACTTCCAGAAGACGGCAGGATGGCCAATCAGGAGAGGGCGGGTGGGCACACTAGCCGATCAGGGGTGGTATCTTTGGTATCGGATTACGCTAGTCATCAGTTCCATACGGCGTATAGTCGGTTATAGTAAGGAGTAGAAAGAGAGTCCTTCGTCTATCAGAGAGAGAAGAGAGTCAGTAATACAAGAGTGTGGGAAAGAGAACCACAATAAGAGAAATAGAGAATAGACAGAGACAGACAGTGATTATGCAGAGACAGATCGTAATGAAACCCGAATAATTAACTGCTGTCACTACCACCACACCCAACTCTCCACTGCACTAACACTGCCGGTTTCAATCTCCCGCGCTCTCTCTGTCTCTGTGTCTCTCTCTGTGTTTTCCTCTCGCGGCCTTTTTCTTTCCTTTTTTCTGTTCTTGTTATCGTCATTCTCTTTGGGGGCTGATCTTATCCGGTAATCAGTCTCTTCTCTCTTCTCCAGTCTCTCGTTTGCGTCTCTCTCTCTTTCTCCCTCTCTCCCTCTCTCTCTCTCTCTCCCTCCCCCTCCCCTATTAAATCCTCTATTCTCATTCTCTCTCCCGTACAGTCTCATGGCTCCCGATTCACCCATCGGTGAGTTGCTGTTGCTGTCCTGAGAGATTGTCCGGTTTCGTTTTTCCTCTTGCGCCCCTGAAGCGTCGTTCGTCCAAAAGTAGCATTGTTTGATTCCTCCCTGTTATACAGCCTCTTCTCGTATTACTCTTACGTCTTTAATTTATCTTCTCGCCTTTTCGCTTCCCTTCTTCTTTTCTTTTCTTCTACCCGATCGCGTTCAATCTCGGTTTTTTTTGGCGAGGCTTGTAATCGCCATCTCGGGCCCAACATGCCTTCATCTTGTATGCTGAGATCATCCCCCAATTCCTGTCAGATGACACTGACACATTCTTCAAGCGATTGCGGCGGCGCCCTCCAGCAATCATGCTGTCACCTCCACTGCCGCCTCTCCATCCGAAACCCCTACAGATTCTCCCTCGGATTCGTCTAGTGACGTCCCATCGTCGACATCGGTAGACCACACCAGCGCCACACCCACGGCCAGCAGTAGCTCGCCAACCTCGGACACTCCTTCTCCCACGCCTACTTCTACTTCCGCTTCCGACACGCCTTCCTCGACTTCAGCAACCGACTCGCCCACCCCATCCAGCTCCGAGATCGTCAGCAGCAGTGTCGTCTCCCAGTCCTCTTCCAATGGGAGCTCAGATGCCGCGACCACTATCCTCATCACCTCCACCGAGGCCTTGCCTTCATCGACGGCCGGAACCTCCGCAGACGGCGCAGGATCGCAGACCTCGGGGTCGGGGTCGGGCGCCGTTCATTCCTCCTCTTCGTCCGGTCTGTCGGCCGGTGGCACCATCGCGGTCGCTGTCGTAGTGCCCGTGGCGTCGGTGGCCATCATCATCCTGGCCGCCCTGTACTTTTTCCGCAAATGGAAGGGAAAGAAAGCCGCCGAGGAAGAACGACGGAAAGAAGTGGAGGAGTATGGTTTCAATCCCAACAACGATCCCTCGCTCCCGCCTGTCGGGGCCTACGATCATCAGTCATCACCGCCGCCGCCGCAGCAGCAGCAGCATCCGGGTGACGACGTGGCGGGATACCGCGGATGGGGCACGACATCAGCCGGTCGAAAGGCGTCGACCAACCTGTCCAGCGGGGCCGGGGGTGTTGGGTTGGCCATGTCGGAGGTCAGCAGTAATACCCCGGGCTATCACCACCCGCAGCAACAGCACGCCCACCACACGGCCACCCCGAGCGAAGGCACGATCCAATACTCCGACGGCACCGGGGCGGGGCCGACCTCGGGCGCCGGGGAGGATGAGACTATTGGCGTGCTGGGGGCGGCCCCCGTCGCGGCCAACAATCGCGCGTCCGACATTCGACGGGGGCCCTCCAATGCGTCGTCTGCCTATTCTGCCGCCAACCATTCTGAAACCTCCGACGACAGCCATATGTCTACCACGCATCCTACGGCGCCATTCTACGAGGATAACCCTTACTACAATGATTCGCAAGCCGCGTACGGAGGAGGAGCCTTTGGCGAGGGGCCGTACAGTGCCCCCGGGCAACCCGTGATCCGAGACGTGCAGGCCCGACGTAACACACGGATCGAGAACCCGGCGGTATTTCCTCGACAAGGCAATGCGGGTATTGCCCAGAATTTTTAGCAAGCTTCGTCTGTCTAACATACAATCGATGCCAAAACAAAAGCTGTTGTATAGTGTGTGTGATTGACCGGACGCATCTGATTTGCATCGTGACATTTGAACCTGTCTACATATATTTACTTTTTTTTTTCTTTCTCTATTTTCTATTTTTTACTTTTTTTTTTTTTTTTTTCTTCTTGGACAGACTCATTCTTAATTTCTTGTCTGAAGCTTTAGGGATCATTGGTTGGGACTTTTATTCTTATTATTCCCCTGCGTTAGCTGCCTGTCGTTATGTAATCATTTCCTTAGCTTTATCTGTATGTATCTGCATTGGAGTTGTCAATATGAATACAAGAATTAGTGCTGCTCGTATCCAGACTACCCGTAGCGCTGCATGGCCATAGAGAACTAGTGATTCCGGTAGAACGTGCACGCATGCGGCGCGCTGATTGGAGGAAGCTCTGTTGAATCCCGCCGTCTTGATATCGGCCAAAAAGCTCCAGAGTTGTTCTCGCGGGGTTCTTAGGAACATGTCCCCTCCCCGGCATTTTTCTTTGCATTCTACCTCCCTCTTTCTACCTTCGTCTTCCATTGCATGTGTCGTGCTGTCCCTTGTTCCTTCGACCAGACATCGTACGCCGTCCTCCGCCTGCTGCTGATCCGCCCGCTGATCTGCCCGCCTGCTGCCCCCGTGGATAGCAAAGAGAGAAAGAAGAGAAGAGAAGAGAGGAAGGTAGACCAAGGGCAAGATTACGGACAGAGTACGAAAGGCAGTCTGTTGTTCAAAGCGAACTACGAACAAGAGAGGCGTGCCTCGGGTGTGGTCTATTTTCCGCCCGCTGGTAACTTGGTTCCGCCATTCCATACCGATTCAATTCCCCTAGCTACCTTTGGCATATACGACGGACCACGAACAACGGACAGACAACGGACAGACAACGGACAGACAACGGACAAACGACCAATAGACGGACAGACAGACGGACTGGTGCTCTTTTGTCCCGCTGGCTGGCTGGCTGGAGAGCTTTCTTATAGGGGACGTTTCTCTCCTGTCTAGGGACGAGTGATTCAATTCGACTGCTCGTGCAAGATTGAAAAATGTATGTCTGTCTGGCTTACTACTGGCTCCAAAACTTCTATACACACTCTCCCTTCGACTGAAGCTCCTCTCTGCATCTCGCTGATCATCGTCCCGCCTGCAGGAAGTTCGGAAAACAAATCCAACGCAGACAGCTTGACCTCCCCGAATACGCGGCAAGTTTCGTCAACTACAAAGCCCTGAAGAAGGTACGCTCTCGTACTCTCGTCCTTCCCATCATTTGTCCGTGCGACCGCCGTGGCTCATACTCTTGCTTCTAGCTCATTAAACAACTAAGCGCAACGCCTACCATCCCTGCGCAGACCACTGCTGATGTCGCCCACGTTGCTCCCGATGCGCAAACCACCCTGCGCGCGAATAAGGAGGTTTTCTTCTTTCGATTGGTGCGTTGCGTGTTATAATTTCCGCCACCCTCGTGAGGTGTGAGGACTGACGGGTTATCGCATACAGGAGCGGGAGATAGAAAAGGTCAATGCCTTTTATCTACAGAAAGAAGCCGAGGTTTGTCGTCCCGCACCACTGCACTAGAGAGCGCCAGAGGTGCTGACCAGACCATGGTAGTTTTCGCTGCGCTTAAAAACGTTGGTCGATAAGAAGCGGGTGATTCAAACCCGGAATGCCGCCAATTCCAAGGCCCCGGCCAATTTTGTCGCCTTGTTTGAGGGGTTCCAGCAGTTCGACGGTGATTTGAATAAGTTGCAGGTAAGTCTCTCTGGCTTGTGGTGTGTGGGAATGATGCGTCGCTGATATACGCAGCAATTTGTCGAGATCAATGAGACTGCCATGTCCAAGATTCTCAAAAAGGTTGGTCTGATCTGTGACTACTGCTTGATCGTGCTGCGATGGCTAACTGTACTAGTGGGATAAAACATCGAAGGTCCGCGAGATACATTGACAAAAGAAACCCTAGTTCCTTGCTAACCTAGCCTTTGCAGTCCCGCATGAAGGAGCTGTATCTCCATCGTGCCGTAGAGGTCCAGCCCTGTTTCAACCGAGATGTCCTCCGTGATCTATCGGATCGGGCCACTACTGCCCGCTTGGAGCTCGAGGCCTGGGCCGAAGGGGAAAACCTTCAGTTCGACGCAGCGCGGCCGGCTGACCGAACGACCGCCACGCAGACGCTGGGCACCGAGGAAGAAGATCTTGATCTGCAGGTTCTGCAGTCCGCGAGCGCCGGCAATCTTCAGAACCTGCGCGAGTGGACGACAAAGCTGCAACAGCTCCCGGATGCTCAAGACCGTGCCACGCGCATGTTTATTGCGGCCATTAATGATTTCTCTGACGATGTGCTTGCTTTACTTCTTGAGAGTAATTTGGTGGATATGCAGGCGGAGGACGACATCAACGAACGCAACTGTCTGCACGAAGCCACCATCTCCGGCCGTGATTTCGTCTTTCGCGCCGCTCTCGCAGCTGGCGTCGATACCTCGAGGTCGGATGTCTACGGCAGGATCCCACTTCATTACGCCTGTATGCACGGCCGCGTGGAAATGGTGCGCGAGCTGCTGGCCACCAGCCCCGCTACCATCGACTTGATGGACCACGACAATTTCACCCCTTTGATTCACAGCATCGTCAAAGACCAGTTGGCATGTGCCGAGCAGCTGCTGTACAGTAACGCGCGCATTGACCCGGCCTCCGAGTCCGATCATATTCCGCTCAACCTAGCGTGCCAGCACGGGTCATTTCCGATAGTGAAAATGCTGCTCGAGCGCAATGCGCAGTTGCTTCCGGATGCTGAGGGTCTGTATCCTCAGCATATGGTTGCACGCGCATCGCAGTCGCCGCAGTTGCTGCTGCTTCTGCAGCACCACGGCGCTGACATGAATCAGCGGGATAAGCTGTATCAGTGGACTCCACTCTTCCATGCCGCCAGTGAGGGTTGCGTGGGCTGTCTCCGGACGTTACTGGAGCTGGGGGTCGACTCGGATGCCGTCGACGAGAAGGATCTCGCGGCTATGTACTATGCCGCCTGGGAAGGGCATTTGGAGTGCATGCTCTTACTCTGGTCCCACCGCGCTGATGTAAAACCGAGGCCGCTGGATACCCTGCCTGACTTGCGGATGCAGAACGAGGCCGAATCGGCCGGGGGTATGGAGACGGCAGATGGGATCCCTGACCTCGAGCTTCCACCGCCTATTATTCCGTTGCGGCGGTATGGCCACAATTTCCTCGACAAAAAGGTGTTTGTTCAGTTACTCTTCGACCATGGGAGCTCTGGCTCGATCTATTTTGATCAGGCGGGCCGTCATCCCGCTGCGCGGTTGACTATTTCGTCGAAACTGTCTGATCTGATCCCGCGGACGGTCATGCTTCCCATCCAGGACGATTCGCGGACAATATCGTTCCACGTCGACAATCTGGATACGTTTGCCGTGGATTTTGAGATCTTCCCTACGTTTGGCTCGAAGGTGATTGCAAAGACGGTTGCTTTGCCTGTGGTGTTCCGAGCTGAGGATTCCAGCACTGGCTTCTGCGCGTTGCCCCTCTTTGATCCTAGGTTACGGTCGATCGGCCAGCTTCGCTTCAGGTTCCAGGTGATTAAGCCCTACCATGGCGATCCGTTGGAGATCACCCATTTCGCTACGTACTGGAAGGCAACCAGCGCCCTCGATTCGGAACATAACGGTCTCGTCACGGGTTCGAGTTTGTCAGGAGATCATGTCCAGCTGTTTGTACAGTTGACCAAGGACGCTGTCCCCGTGCTCCATCCGCATTTCACCATCAACCACCACGGAATCCACATCCCGGTCTGCCATCTCTCATACACCCAATTCCAGGCCATCGGCGCGGAGCAAGGCGCGAATCGGTCCAATATCGTGCATTTCCTACGGACACAGGAAGGCATCATCAGCGATATGGCCCAGGTCCACCGCGTGCTAGCCGCATCCTTCCTCTCCCTGCACGACGTGCTGCAGCAATTGCCCATCGACACAAACATCAACATCACCATTCTCTACCCCTCCGTGGCCGAAGAACAAACCCTGGGCATGGACTCCTTACCCGACGTCAACACCTTTGCCGATGCAATCCTCACGGATGTCTTTGACCATGCTCGGTTGTCGCGCGAGACGAACCCGGATTTCATGCGCTCCGTCGTGTTTACTTCGTATAACCCTAATATCTGCACCGCCCTGAACTGGAAGCAACCGAACTGTAAGTCTTGGCCACCCTTCTCTTTCGATTTCTTAGTACTAATTGCCTCAGATCCCGTGCTCTTATGCAATGACCTGGGTCAGGTCCGCGACTTGGCTCGCGATATTGGCTCGTTGCCAGATGTTGATAGCAGCGGTCGAGCATCCATGTCCATCAAGGAATCTGCGCGGATTGCGCAGAGTAATAATTTCATGGGGTTGATCTGTCGGTCGAGTCTTTTGGTATGCCCCTCCTTCTCAGTACTGACTGCTACTCAATGGACGATGGCCCACTGACGATCTGCAGAATGTCGTCCCAGCTCTTGTCGAAACAATCAAGGAACAAGGCCTCGTCCTGGTCGCAGATACCTCGGACGACGCGGGACAATCCTCCCGTCACCATGAGGAACTGGCCGCCGCCGCCACCAATCCAATGGGCGTCGCAGAGTGGGCGTACCGTATGCCCGACGGTGTTAACGGCGTGATGAAAGCTAATGGCATCTTGCGATTTAATGATACAATTGATATGTGATTTCTTTCTTTCTTTCTTTTTTTTTGGGGGGGGGGCTGGCGGGCATGGCGTCCTTTCTTCATTGGCCTGACTTTTCTCATCTTTATCTTCTTATCTTCTTACTATTTCATCTATCTACCTTGTCTACCTGATCTACATGCCGCCTGCTTCTATTTATCACTTATCCCTGACTATGACCATGGTATGACGTTCCCTTGTTTGCAATGCATGTTTTGGCATATATTCGTGATGGCCATGCTTCCGAGGACTTTTGATATTGGTGTTGATGTTTGTGTTGTTCGGTTTGCATTTTGGATCCATTATCTATGATGATTGCTTGGCTTTTGGTTTGGAGAAAGAAAAAGCTTCTTGGTGTTTCGTTTACTAGAATTCGTCTTTCGTCTTGTGTTGTACCCTAGGATCTGGTTCTGTGGTTTGTGGTCCTGTGGTTCTGTGTCATGTGTGCATTGCTTTGATGATGATAATACCCAAATTGATCTAATCTGATTTGGAACTGAATTGAAAATTGAATGGTATTGAGATCGGAATCAGATTGAGAGGGGAGGGACACAGCATGGCGTACTCCATACACCTTCGAGAAGATTAGTCTAGACAAAAAGAATAAAACAAAGCTCAGTAATATACAGTCCAGTCAAATCAATCATGTAAAACATGGTCTCTATTCCAACACTGCCACGCCATGCAAAAAGACAAACACTCATTCATAGAGTCGAAAACGCAAATAGAAAGACAAAGACTCCAAAGCTAAGGCCGTCGTCTCGCAATGTCAACACCCCAGGTCCTCAGCACCTTGACGACCTTGGGCGTGATGGCCGCGGTCAACGGCACGCGAATGAAAATCAGGCTCTTGTGAATCGCATAGGCGAGAGCCACTTGTGTCCATATGCCTGGAACAATGTTAGTAACTAAATCGGGATGTGGCTGAACGGAAAGTGATGGCACATACTCGCTTCGTCAGCCTTCTTCTTAGCAACGGCCTGCTGGTCTTGCGCCTCAGCCTCCTTCACTTTCTTCTCTTTCGCCTCCTCCTCGGCGGCCTCTTCGGCCTCCTCGGACGTGGGCTGCTTGCCCGGCCACACGACATGGATGCCATCCGCAACCGTCTGCAAGATTACGTGCTCGTAGTGTCCAATCCGGTCAGATCCGAGAAGCCGCACTGCCATGAAGCAGAAAGGGAAGTCGATAGCCGTCAGCAGGAGGTACACGCCCAGCGCGGCCCATCCGTATTCACGCGAGAGCTTGCGCAGCCGTTGCGTGAGCGATTCTGGGTTTTTACGCGAGGAGCTGAACGGCCGTTTCTGCTGATGTCGTGAGGATCGGATGGGGTGCGGGTCTATGCGGGCTCTGGTGTTGGTGTTACTACCCTTGACTCGACCCAGGGCTCTCCCATGGTTCTGGAGTGTACGGCCGAGGGAAAATGCACGCGATGGACCCGCGAGACTCATGGGCTGGTTATGCCGCATGAACAGGAGCGAGCGCGGCGTTGGTTTCAACATAGGTATGCTATGGAGTAGTTCGGCGGGATGGGAGAGCCATCGCGAGAGCAGCGGGCTTCGCAGGGACATGATGGATACTGCTGCTCTTCTGTTATATGTATGCTCTTCGTTCTTTATTCGTGATGTGTGGGTGGTTGTGGGAACCCAATGACCTAGTTGTCAGCCTTTT
>PQMF01000250.1:0-24457 GCA_003004485.1 Aspergillaceae sp. MA 6039
CAACCCCGTCCCCACTGCATAATTGCCACCGATATACGCCCGATTCAAGCCAATCCACTGCCTCTTGAGACGCTGCAGTCTGGGCAGGGCGAGCACGCCGCCCGCGCCGGCAAGTTCGTCCGTGGAGCCTAGCGCGGCGATGTGCGCGGGGATGAAAATCGGCGCTGAGCACTCGGGGATGGGGATTGATATGCCTGGTTCTTGCGACGCCGAGCTGGGCGCAGTGCTGGTGTCTGTGGCAAGGAGGGCGCTGGCGGAGGGGTTGGCGAGGGTGAATATTCGGATTGCGGAGATCACCGCGGACGTGCGCTTTTCGAGATCGTACAGCGCGGAGGAGTTGGTGGCGGACGGTTGGAGGGTGGCGGCGTGGGGTTTGATCTTGGGGCGGGCTGCGCCTCTGAGTCCTGTTGCGCTGGTGCCTGCTGTGGCCACGCTGGCGGAGTCGGAGGTCGGATTCGGGTTCGGGGTGGTGGTCGAGATAGTTGGCGTAGACGGAGTGGTGTTTTGGGGGTCGTTGGATGATGGGTGCGGGATTCCCGTCAATGCAGTCCAGATGTCTGCAATCGGGGGCTCTGCGTCGACCCACGGGACTGTGAATAAGGGCTTGTCCCAGCGGCTGTGTGTGCTGGGTTCTTCGTAGCGGAAAACAAGGTTGTCGAGGAGTTCAGGGGGATACGGTTCCTCTTCATCAGCCTCCTGCGAAGTCGGCTCGTGTTCTTCAGACTGATCCTGCTGACGGGCTTTGCGCCGTAATCGTTCCTCGTTGTTCGCAACGCATCTCTCAACCGGTGTCCCGACATGCACCTACAAACATCCAGTCAGTCCAGTCAGCGCATCAGCATCAGCATCAGCACCATAGCCAAGGGCAACATACAACACAACACGTCGTCCCCACAGCCTTAGCCTCACACCACAACTGATACCGCACACCCTTGATATAATTCATCCCATCCAGGATGACAAACGTATCGCGCCCCAACGCTCTCTTGGCCCTGGCAAACGCCACCCCGCGCGCCATCTTCTCCGAGCGCGCATGATCGTACACGGTGCGCGGCTGGTCGGAGGCATCGTGCGTCGGGACTGTGACGACCTTGTAGCGCGGCTTGGAGGCCGGGATGGCGCCGGTTGCGAAGAGGGTGTCTTGGGTTTTTTCGAGGAGGGAGTGGAGTTGGTGGGCGCGATGGGTGAGGCCCGAGCAGGGGTAGCCCGAGAGGATTATGAGCTGGTTCTCTTGTGAGTATCATCTTGTGTATTCGCGTGGGTTATTTGGGGATAGGGCTTACTGGCATGGTGGTTGTTGAAGTTGGGTTGTTGCGGCGGAAATTTTCATGCGGGGCATGTGACTAGCAAGAGGTACATATAACAGAGTACAGTACGGCAACAGGTATTGAATATGTTTTATATGGACGCTTTTTCATATCTAGGCATAAACATGATATCATTTCAGCTGTTCCGGTGCCCACCGAAGCTCATACCCAAACACGGTTCTTCTCAATCGCTCGTCCTGTCTCTTGTTAGCCCGCATAATCACACCCCGTGACAAAAAAAAAAATCATACCCCCGGATCGTTCTCAAACAGAACCTGATCCATCACCTTCTCGAAAATTTTGGTCACCCGGAATCCATTCTCCTCAGCCAGGGGGAAAAACTGCTCGGTCTTGGGCAACAGCCACGGCTGGTAGGGCGTGAAAATGACCAGGGCGACGGACTCCGGGGCGCGCTTAAGGGCCATGTGCATGGTCTTGATGAGGTTGGGGTGTTCGCGATGGCTGTATACGACATCCGCCATGATGAGGGTGTCGAATTTCCTAGCCTCGCCGTCGCCAGCAGGCAAATGGTCCAGTAGAGGCCCAACCGCCGCACCCCATTTATACCCCTCGACCGACAACGAGGAGGGCTCCGCGATCGAGGCAGCCGCCAGCTCCGCATTATACCGCATATTCCCCACGAGGTCCGGATCCGGATAATCGGTCATGACGACGACGCTGGCGCCGCAAATCGCGCTCACGATACTGGGCACGCCGGCGGCGGCGCCAATCTCCAGCACGGTTCTATCGCGCACGAGGGAGTCGGCATGGTCCTCGAGGTAGGCAGCGCTCGTGCGGCCGGCGTTCCAAAGTAAATCACCCTCGAGAAGTCAGTGGCCGGGGTGGCTGGGATTGTAGGGCAAGATATAATGGCGTACGTAGAGAGGATGGCTGCCGACGAGTCGCACGCGCACGGTGTGGCCGGAGCGCATGCGGTGTTCGGCGAAGGTGGGCTCTTTCTCGGGGGGGTAGTAGCCCTCGGGGTCGGCGAACATGTCGCCCAGGCCTTCCGCCATCTCGTGCAGCGTGCAGCGTGCGTACTCTTTCGGCACTCGAGATTTCGTACGTAGTATGAGATGGTATGGGATCTGTTGACAGCTAGAATCGGTGTTAGTAAGGCCAGTCATGTGACGCCAAGACTGTATCGCTTACGTCAGCCCGTCTCAATCAAGCAAGCATACAGCGAGCGTAATTAATCTACCAAAGCAAAGATTCAATTGATCGATAGGGCATCAAATCCCATGAGTCTACTTGGCTATCCAGGGGCTTGTCACCAATCAAGCATCCTCGGAAATCTCCGGACTAACAGGCTCCCTCCCTCCTCCCAATCGACCCACTCAAGTCTCTCTATACTCCGTACATCCGTACGTAGACGCATAGTTTGGAGTCAACGCGAGTCAACGTCCAACTCCGAATAATCCTAGGTGTCTCGGTGCCATGATTGTGGTGGCCATTCTGGTGGCAGCACCCACGCCATCCCACGCCTATTTGCCATAGCTGCCGTACTTAATAGGGTAATCTGCCTACGGCCTCAGACAGTTCGGATAATGAACTCCTCGGGTTCCCGATCAGGTCATGTGATTATATCAGGTGACTCGACGGGGTTTGCCCGATAAATACAAAGTTCATGCCCGTAATGCAATACCAAGACGTACCTGCGTCGCCAGGGCAAACCCCGCGTGGGGAAGGGCGCGGAGATACAGCGAATACAGGCGGGTAATATTCGGCATTTAAATCTCGATCGTGGAGTTTTCAGGAGATTCATTTTTTTTCCCCTGCTCTCTGGATCATTGAAGGATACTCTGGCGTACGGACTGCGATAACTCTGCGACAAGTGTATGAAGTGTTCCGGAGTTACTATTCTCTCGCCCGTCACAGAGTGAACCAAGAACAGGCTCTGCCAGGCCGAGGTTAGCCCCACGTCGAGAGCCTCGTATATCAGTCGCCGCCTTCAGTCTTCCTTTCGTCCTATTTCTGTTCAACCGTACAAGTACAGAGTATTATTACTCTGTACCCCTCTGTACACACTCTGGTTGCCATCATGGAGAAGCAGACCCAACCCCCTTTTCAGTCGACCGTGATGTCCACGCAGAACAACCAGAACAACGCGGTCGATCCGTCCTCCCAGACCCTGACCCTGCCCCAGACTCAACCCCAAATACAACCGGCCGACCCTGAGAACCACGACCCATCACTGGCCACCATCACGACGACTACCACCACCACCACCACCACCACCACTGCTGCTGCTGCTGCTGCTGCTAAACTTGCAGATGCCAAATCATCAGAATACCCCCATCAGATTCACGGTGCGGGCGGCCCTACAGCCACGGCGCCGTTTCTACAGGACTTTAGCCTCGTAGCGGAGGCGGCCAAGAGGGCGCAGATGGCGGTTGTTATGCGGGATATGGAGGGGATTAGCTTGTAGCCGTATCCCTGCGGCGTGGGATGCGGTAGGTCCTTATATACGAGACAGATGGTCTCTGTACGAGGGGCAGAGTACGGGTACGGTTTGGGTATGGGATGCTCTGTCGCTCTGTACAGTGATGGACCATGGTAGTAGGACGAGAACGGCGTTGGTGGGAATTTCTGCCTTGTTTTCGTTCTTCTTTTTCTTCTGAACGGAGTTACTCCCGGAGGACTACGTGCTGATTTTTTTATGTTTCTATGTGTCTACGAGATATGTCAAATGCAAGCATTGCTATAACCACCGAGAGAGTCAATCCGGCAAGGACGACGAATCCCTGGCGTTCATCTATTTGGATAGATGCAGGGGATAAATATAACTCCATGCATGTTCACTGTACAAGGACAGCGTAAATTACTCCGTTCACGCCATTATTGCATGATTGTACTCCAGAGTACTCCTACATAAGTGCAAGTCTATTGATTCTATTCCGACTGACCCGTCGGCTAAATGAATGACTATTAAATAATGCCTCAAGACACGATCCAAAACACCAAGCTAAACCCAACCAATGTATAAGAATATAATAATATATTCCCCGCACTGTACAAGAAATGCCTGCATTAAGCCAACACGCAAAAGGCAAGGGAATAAAGGCGCCTAACTCCGATGATGTGACGGACAAACGACCGAACTTTATATATATATATGATAAAGTTTGCGCGATGATGTCGATGTTTTGGTTATGCATGGCCAATGACCGCTAAACAAATGAAACGGAAAGATAAAAAAAAAGAAGAATTATCTGTCGAGTGAGAAAGAAGAAAGGAAGGAAAAATTGCCGATTGAGTGAGCGAATGAACGAACGAATGAAGGAATGAAGCAGTCACATATGCGTCGATGACCCAATCAGATTAGGCTGCGAAATACTCTCGCCAAAACGTTTCCTGCCGCGGTGCGAGAGGTTACTCCCCAACATAGACAAGCGTCTCGTCAAGCGCCGACCACCCCCAGCATGGAAGTCCAGCGAGAAAATCGACAACGGCCGAGACGCGGCCGTTTCGGGCCTGCCCTGTCCCAAGGCCCCCAGCGGTGAGGGCATCGCTACCGGCGGCCCATCGAAAAAGGCCGATTCGCGCCGCCGACTGCGCATGCGCTCCGCGGTCCCGCGCGGATCCAGCTGCAGCGAGAAGTCCTCCTTGATGTCGTCGAGGGCGTGCGACACGCGGCGCAGCAGCTTGTTAGGCTTGTTGTTTTCTTCCATGATGATGGAGGGTTCGCGCTGCTCCAGGCCGTACGCTTGTAATGGGGTTTTGGGGTCGGGGGAGTCGTCGCTCAGTGGGGAGGAGTAGAAACGACGGGATTTGATCATTGTCGGTGCTCCCGGTGCGGCCCCTGGCCCAGTGCTTCTTGTCCCGCCCGTGCTGCTACTGTTGGTAGGAATGTGCGAGGACACGGGTTTTCGGCGGACTTGGGGAGGCCGGATGGTCGGCGTCGGAGCTGTCGGCCAGGCATGAGGGCTGTCACTTGTTGTTGGGGATGAGGCCGATCGGGAGGAGTCTGTAGGCGAGGAAGTGTGCATTTTGTAGCTGTACTCTAACTGTACTCCCTAGGGTGTCTTTCGTACTCTGCAACTCTGCAGATGGGATGAAGGGAAAAAGATAGAAAACCGGAAGAAGAAGAAAAGAAGGAAAAGAAAAGGAGAGAAGCACCGCCAGGAAGGTGGAACAATGGAGCAGCCTAAGAGGAAAGTTCGGAGGAATCAGAACATTATTAGCACACTAGTTTTGATTATTGTAAGCCCTTTTTCTTGTTTTTATTCTTATTCATAGCGAGATTCCATCCGGGCTGCCTGTTCTCCTGAGACAGGAGATCATCCCGGGATGGCATTGGCACCGCGGTGTCCAAAAATACCTGCAACACCGTCTGTACGGCATGCGATAGAGTATACTGAGTAGTTTACTCTCCAGTATTACTGCATATTTCTACTCTGTGCTCATGTACTCTGTACAATAATAACGCTATGCAGACGCTGGTACATTGCAAACTCTGCCACAGACTGAAACCGCCTTTTCCCCTTCCGGTAAAACAACAATACCGGCTTCATTGAGGTCCGATTGGCCTTGACGATTCCCGTTATTGCCGAGGATCATTCATAGCCACTGAGAGTGGATACTAGGCAGTAGTGCATGCCACTACGGGACGCACTGGGGTTCACGGGACAGAGTGTAAGGGTGTGCTCATTTCCCCCGTAAAGTTGGGATGGCTTCTTAGGCCGGGGGGGGGCAGGTGTCTGTCAGAGCTGCTCGAATATGCAATCATCCCTGACCAGTCACATACTCCCCTTTCAGCGTCACCCTTTCAGACCCTTTCAGGGCTGATCGCGGTTCCTATTTACATGACAAACCGCAAGTTGGTGTCTGTGAGGTCATTGTTTTTTTTAGCGTCTAACTTAGCCTGAGGAAGCAACCAACCCGGTCCTCGGATCGGATCAGCGTGTAATATTTCGTAGGGAGAGGGGATGAGGAAGGCTGCCTACCTAGTGGATGGCTGCTGCTCAGCTGTGGCTTTTGCGTATACTTGCCTTCCAGTTCCGCCCGGATTGAGTTTAATAACTGCAGATAACTCTGGTGAGGCCATCGATTCCATACGTTGATGAATGCCCAGCTCAGGGCTCCGCGTGCCTTGCCGTCCTGGAAAGTGTCCGCTCTAGCAAATAATGATCAACATTAGCAACCAATCGTCCCATCACCCCATGACGACACCGGGACTACTGAATGAACGTACGAAGTTTGTGTATCCTTGGAACCCGAAAACATCACCACATCGGCCGGCGACGTCTTGGTCATGACGGATCGTTCGCGAGCCGAATTCCCAATAGCGGCTTTCTTCAGGAACCCGATCGCCGTTTCCGCGACGCCGCCCAGATCGCCGGTCCCATAGGACTGGATGGCGCTAAACAGATCCTGCGCGGCCTCCTTGGCCAGATTGGGCTCCTTGAGCACCCCCTGCGTCGAGTACACGTATGGCAGATCCAGCGCGGTGCCAGAGTGGCACGAATCGAAGATGGCGGTTAGTCGCACGCCGGGGCGCAGGGGCCGGACGAGGATGGCGTGCATGTCGTCGTCGACGAGGTGCCCGGCGGTGCGGTAGTCGAGGGGGTAGATCACGTCGTCGTAGCCGTCATCCTCGTCGCCGTCCAGATCGGGGGTTCGACCCCCATGGCCTGTCTTGTCAGCCTGCCTGCTTGCCTGCCCGCCACGGTTACGATTGACAAACCCGAAAAGTGAATAAACAACGAATCATCCGGCATGGCATCCCTCACCAACCACTGCATCGCACGCAGGATATTGGCCTTGGTCGGGATACTCATGGGATTCTGCTGATCATCGGTGAGAATGACCATATCCCCCCGACGATAGCCAAACTTCTCATGAAGAAAGATCGACATGTTAGTGACATCGTTGATACAGCCATGCAGCTGGTTGGGCTGGCCGAAGTAGTTGATGCCAATGAGGAGGGCACGACGGCGGCCGGTGCAGGTCGAGTAGCGGAAGTGGTAGTTGGCGGGGGCGCCCTGGCCGAAGTGTTGGGCACCTTGGGGAGGGGTAGGCGGGAGATTAGGGGACCAGGATCCTGTTTCCATTCTCCTTAGTATACTCTCATATTCTTTAGTTTCATAGTTTATGCAGGTGGTGGAGGCATACTGCTGTGGTGGTGATGGTGGTGCCCGTGGTATGGCGAAGGCGGCGGCGGCGGAGGATGCGGTGATGGTGAGTAGGAGTAACCCTGAAGAGGAGGAGGAGGAGGATAACCATAGTTCCATTGGCCCTGATACCACGACCCGTGAGGATACATCGTGACAGACAGCAGACTAGCAGTGGGTAAACAAACAGAGAAAAGCAGATAAACAAACGAAACGGGGCAAGACCGGCTTTAAAGAAGAACCACCGGGTTGCACAGGGCTGGCTGAACCGGGCCCGCGATTGACTCCCCTCAACGGTGCTTGGGCGCCTGCCCGGAGAAACGTCATGTCCTCATATCCCTCATAAGGCAGACTCTGGAGATTAGTCTCAATATGGAAGGCTTCTCGAATTTTCGCGGAGACGACTAGGCACCAGGATTCTATAAGGCTGCACGGGAGTAGTTACCGACAGTGGACTACTTAAGATTCAGTGAGCAAAAGAGCTCAGGGGAGAGGCTCATTCTGATAGACAGACAAGACTGTGAAAAGGAAAGAAAGGCCTCAAAGCTATCATTTGATCTGCAGGTTTACAAAATACAACATCTACATACCACCACCCAGATTGCGGTAATAAAACCGTTCCAACCTCCGAACAGTAGCCCAACGTTCCTGGCTAACTGCTTGTGGCTTAGCCCTCAGAACTTCAGACCCCCAGTCATCTCGTGAAACAGCACTGGAAAACTGCAATAGGACCTCAGACCCAAATCCATGTTCGTACAGTAACTCAAGTGTTGCCAGTCCTCCGGTTGCTGCAGGACCGAGTAAGCTCTCAATAAACTTGTGAATAACCACCAGAGCGCCTTGAGAGATCCATTCCCCGATCCAGCAACACCGGGATGTGTGCTGTTGGCCCATATAGCATTAGCCGTGGTGTCAAGAAATCCGAACTTCCCTTGACTGTGGGATCAGCTCCATACAGAGTCAAATAGGCACACGTGACATGGCCTTGAACAATGCTGTGTCTCCTGATGCGTCGCTGCAATCTGGGTCCGCTTTGATCTGGTTGTCTCCTTCATGGTGTCTGGGACTTTATTCAGTGAGTGTATACCCATGCTGCCATGTGTACTTGTTGATAGCACCCATTGCTTCTTTCTCACTGCAGTAGATGGCATCAGCTGCAGGTGGAGGGTAGGGGATTTGGTGGGCCAACAATGCAGACCCCCTGGGAGTATTGTATTCGCTGTACTTGCCACACTGACTTGACTTCTCTGGCGCTCTGGTGAGGCTGTAGCCAGTGCTGACATCTTTGCTGCGAAACCCTAAGCATGTGCCAAGACATCCTTCTGTGGCGTTCACGTGATTGGATCTATATTTTACTGCATTGGGGAAGGAATATGCCTGTAGCGAGAGGGGTGCCTGTATCACAGTAAATCACCCTCGCCATCGGGGCAGGAGTTGATGACTTCCTCAACAGCTGTTGTCAGCTTTAGCTCTCTCTCCCTTGTTCATGTAAATCCATCCTCTATTATTGTATCCGGGGTGCATAATATCCTTTGTTATATCAGACTCGATTGTACGGCGCGCACGACTCATGCATACAACCTCGTATACCACGACTGCTGCCATGACCGCTGGTCTATTCTTAGAGACGGCTGTGATGCGGCTCGAAGGATTCCAGCATGATTCCAGCGCTGGTTTCAGGATTTGTTAGGATTCGCCTCTATTCGCGCAATCGGGCCCGATCGTATTGCTCAACGACAAGTGCTGATCGACCCTCCACCGGTGAGGCTCTTCCACAGAGCCGCATCTGCCCTTCCTTGCCCTGATCCTCCTCCCTCTTAAGCACGCTTCAACCACTTTCCCCCTCCCCCTATCCATCATCATGTCCTCCTTTCCCCCTGCCTTCTCTCTCCGGCATGATCTGCTAGAATGTCCCATCTCGTCCGGAGTCTGGACTCCATCCCTTACGACGTCTTCTATCAAATCGCTTCCAAACTCGACGGCCATGATTTCGTCAGCCTCAGTCGGGTCAATCGGGCCCTTCACCATGCCATGAGCAGTGAGCCCATTGCCCGTAAGACTGTTGAGAACCATTTCCTCCATACCAAAGAAGGCCAGTTCGCGGATCGCGCCAAATCCGGCTACCGCTCCGCCGTCGGCCGTCTGTTCGACATCAAGGAGGCTGTTGCCGCTGCACTGCCATACTCAGCCTCCGTCATCGCCTACGCCACCACCTTTCTCTACGACGGTGGATCTCTGTGCTATGTCCTGGACGATGATATTCGCGTCCTCGATGTGCATGGTGCCGCCCGCTGCGAGCAGGTTATGAATTTCTCCAATGTGCTTGCTCGTCTGCTGCCCCATCACTGCCTGTGTGGCCGGTTAAATCCCGTCCGCCTCTCCTTGCTGCATTACAGCGATGGTATCCTGGCTTTCCTGGTCGAGTTGCCCGGCAGCAGCAGCAGCAATAGCCCCGAGGATTGGCTTTTCGCCATCGACCTGCGACGCCGTCCGGAGAACCCGCGCGGTGGCCGGCTGCGGCTGCGCATCCAGCTTTCTTCCACGCGCCGGTTATTCGTGCGCCACAACCGCTCGTATCTCTACTATGGCACGCATTCTGCCGTGGGATACCATGGGTTTCCACTGTGGGCCGTCCATTGCGTAGATCTAAAGACCGGCGACCATCTCACCGAGAAGCCCGTCCAGTTGGACCATTTCGCCGGCAATGAAATTGGCCAGACGGTGTGTTTTGACCTGCACCAGAACCATCTGTACGCCGTGTCCACGCAGGTGGATTTTGAAGAGGAAGAATTTGATTGGACTTCATTTTACGTCTGGATCTGTCTGGCTCCGGGGCCAAGTGCCCGCCGCGTGACTCCCAATCGCACCTGGCGTCGTCAGCATCGCGAAGGTCCTATCAATGATACTTGGACGGATTTGTCGCTGCGCCATGACGAGGCGACCAAGCGGCTTATGATCCTCGAGTGTCGTCGCGAATGGCGCAATGGAGGCAGCGAGAACTGTCGCACTTATTACATGCAGAATCTACCCTCACCCGAGGAAATATTTGCGGGGAAGCATTGTGCCTGCGACGACGACGACGCCGCCACCACTACCATCCTGGCAAGCAGTCACCTCCATAAACAACATCTCGCCAAAACCGTCAACCCATCGAGTAAGCCGAACTGCGAACGTCCCAAGAAGCGCCTCCGTCGCCACTACCACTCAGAATACCAACTCGGCCGCGACCAGCCACCATCATCACCATCCCCCCGACGAGACTTCATCCTCGCCAAAACCAAATACCGCGCCTACAACCTCTCAGCCTCGGCCTTCATCGACCTCGTTAATGACCCCCATCCGGAATCCGGCACCAGCAGGGGCAGCGGTAATCTTCTCCCACCCGACCGCCTGCGCCTGCGCACAGTATCCCGGAAACGGAAATGTCCGATCGATGAGGTCGGCGACGAAGGACCACGCGGCCTGCTGTACGACCCAGACCTCCATGACGAGCGTGGCAAACCGTTGGAACACAGCGAGGAGCGCTTCGTCTCGCGCGGGGTACATCTGTGGCCGCCGGACGATGCCGCGCCCGAGCTAGAACGCCTGCTGTGTCCGAGTAAGCGCGCAGGGCGCGTGCTGGCGATGGCCGATGAGCGGTCTCTCGTGTACTCGGTGAACCATGATGGTCTGCCAGATGGCACGCAGGCGTTGGTTCTGATTAATTTCGATCCTACCATTCGACTCCCGGGGCTTACACGACTCCATCCCCCTCCCAATACCAGTACCAGACTAGACGACATCCTTTCAGTCCACAACCAGCCGCCCGACATCGCAGTCGACCATTCCCGCACGCATAATCGGAACAGCATGTCGGTGGTGCGCCCCATGGCGGCGCCGAATCTGGGCATGCCGTCTGTGAGGGAGGAGGATGCGTTGTATATGAGGATTGGGGAAGGATTTTGGTTGCGGTAACGGGATAATTGATAGATAAATGATGAAGTGTCTCAATTCATTCATGTCATCTATGCATACCTTTAGAAAATCAAAATATTCCCCATACACTCGAATACTACTCCGTACTACTCTGTATGCATACTGTGGCAGAGCCCACGTGACTTCCCGAATAGGATATAATGGAAACGCGAGAACGCGTCTCCCACGCGTCAGTCGCGCGCCGGCGCCAAGGAGAAAGTTCTCCCTTTGCTGTCCTCCACTTCATGTCAACAACACTTCACGCTTTACTCGCCTGAACCCAAGATTAACATAGTATCACAATGAGGTACGTACGGAATAGTTGAGACGATGCTGTTTTGTCTATTTTCTCCCCTTTTATCTTGGGTATCGGGGCACGGACTTAACAACTTGCTAGTTCACCACTTCGTCCCAGCCAGTCCGCTGCAAACCGCGGACTGGGGAACTTGAACCGACGAAAGCGATCTCGTGAGCCTGATGATGATGAAGCTTCGTCGGTTGCTCCGCCGTCGAGTCGTAAGTATTCCCCTTATATATGTATATGGCGATGCTAAAAAAAGACCTACACTAGCCCCCCCGTCCTCCCCACCGATGCTCCCATTCGACGATGATGAAGACAACGAGCGAGACGAAGAAAACGAGGCGATGGGCGACATCGATGACCTCGAGGAGATGGCCGAGGACGAGGAGGGAATCGACTTGTTCGGCGACACGTTCGAGCGGGATTACGGCCGGACAGACGAGAACAACCGGTACCAGGGCGAGTACATCGACGACGAAGAGCAGGAGGACGAAGGGTTAGACCTGGGGGCACGGCGACAGCTGGAGTCTCGGATGTACCGACGCGATCGGGAGCTGGAGCGGCGTCGTCGCATGCCAGCGGCGTTCTTGCAGGATGATGATGACGAGGGGGATATAGATCTCACGCGGCAGCCGCGTCGGCGGAGGAACCGGTACGACGAGGAACGGGAGGATGTGGAAATGGGCGATGACGCTATGGAGGAACTCACCATGGATGAATTGTACGACGTCAAGGCGGCCAACGTCACGGACTGGGTGTTGCAGCCGCAGGTGCTCCGCTCCATCTATCGCGAGTTCAAGGCCTTCCTGACCGAGTTCATCGATGCGGCGGGGTCGTCGGTGTATGGAAATAAGATCAAGACACTGGGAGAGGTCAACTCGGCGTCGCTCGAGGTGTCGTATGCGGACCTGTCCGAGATGAAGGCCACGCTGTCGTTCTTCCTCGCCAACGAGCCCACCGAGGTGCTCAAGGTGTTCGATCAGGTCGCTCTCGACGTGACCCTGTTCCACTATCCGCAATACCATGACATCCATAACGAGATCCACGTGCGCATCACAGATGTGCCCGTGACATACACGCTGCGGCAGCTGCGGCAGCACCACCTCAACTGTCTCATCCGAGTCAGCGGCGTGGTGACGCGGCGCAGCGGCGTCTTCCCACAGCTCAAATACGTGATGTTCGTGTGCCAGAAGTGCAACATCACGCTGGGCCCGTTCCAGCAAGAAGCGAGCGCGGAAGTCAAAATCTCGTACTGCCAGAACTGCCAGTCCAAGGGCCCCTTCACCGTGAATACGGAGAAAACCGTGTACCGCAACTACCAGAAACTCACGCTGCAGGAATCGCCGGGCTCCGTGCCAGCGGGCCGTCTCCCGCGGCAGCGCGAGGTCATTCTCCTGGCGGACCTCATCGACACGGCCAAACCGGGCGACGAGGTCGAGGTGGTGGGCATCTACCGCAACAGCTACGATGCGCAGCTCAACAACAAGAACGGGTTCCCTGTGTTCTCGACCATCATCGAAGCCAACCACGTGATCAAGTCGCACGACCAGCTGGCGGGCTTCCAGCTCACCGAGGAGGACGAGCGCGAGATCCGCGCGCTGTCGCGCGACCCGGACATCGTCGACAAGATCGTGCGGTCGATCGCGCCCAGCATCTACGGGCACCAGGATGTCAAGACGGCGATTGCGCTGTCGCTGTTCGGCGGGGTCAGCAAGGAAGCGCAGGGCCGCATGGGCATCCGCGGTGACATCAACGTGCTCCTCCTGGGTGACCCGGGTACCGCCAAATCGCAGTTCCTCAAGTACGCGGAGAAGACGGCGCACCGGGCGGTGTTTGCGACAGGCCAGGGCGCCAGCGCAGTCGGTCTGACGGCCAGCGTACGCCGCGACCCGCTGACCAGCGAATGGACCCTGGAAGGCGGCGCGCTGGTTCTCGCAGACCGCGGCACCTGTCTCATCGACGAATTCGACAAGATGAACGACCAGGACCGCACATCCATCCACGAAGCCATGGAACAGCAAACCATCTCCATCTCCAAAGCCGGCATCGTAACCACCCTACACGCGCGCTGCGCTGTCGTCGCCGCCGCAAACCCCCAAGGCGGCCGCTACAACAGCAGCGCGCCCTTCTCGCACAACGTCCAACTCACCGAGCCCATCCTCTCGCGTTTCGACATCCTTTGTGTCATCCGCGACACGGTGCAGCCCGACGAAGACGAACGCCTCGCCTCCTTCGTCGTCGAATCGCACCACCGCGCTAACCCGCCCCGTCCTCTAAAAGACGACAAGGGCCGTCTCATCAATGCCGACGGCCAGCTCATCGACGAAGAAGGCTACCGCGTCGACCCCGAGGACGAGAAAACCCGTCTGCCACTGACGCCCGAGGAAATCGCCCGCCGCGAAGCTGACCGGCGCAAGCGCGAGGAGGAGAAGGATGGCGAGATCCCCCAGGAGTTACTCCGGAAGTACATCCTGTACGCGCGCGAACGCTGCCATCCGAAGCTCTACCAGATCGATCAGGATAAGATCGCGCGGCTGTTTGCTGATATGCGCCGTGAATCGTTGGCCACCGGTGCTTATCCCATCACCGTACGTTTCCTCTTCCCAGTCATAAACCCCCCCCCTCTCCCTCTTATTCAACCCTAGCCTAGTTATTCCCAAATACTAATCAGTATGTATAGGTCCGCCACCTCGAAGCCATCATGCGAATCGCCGAATCATTCTGCAAAATGCGACTGTCAGAGTACTGCTCATCGCAGGACATCGACCGCGCCATCGCCGTCACCGTTGACTCGTTTATCGGCTCGCAGAAGTTGTCGTGTAAGAAGGCTCTTTCGAGGGCTTTTGCCAAGTATGTTATCCCCCCTTATTCCCTGGTGTGAGAATTTATGCGCATTAGAAATAAAAGAGAAGAGGCTAATGAGATCAGGTATACACTCTCTCGACCCAAACCGCAGTCGAAGAGAAAGGCTGGGCTTGCTGCGCCTGACAGGTTTAGGGCTGGGTCTAGGCCGCAGTCGGTCATTTAATTATTTGCATCTGTGTTATGATTCATGTCTGTCTATTTCGGTTCTGGCGTTGATAAAATACCTTCTGTCAGGTACATAACAATGATTTGATACGGAGTACAAAGGTTCAGGACTAGACTTAACAAACAATGCATTGACATGCTAACTATAACATACCCGTTCCCAAACCCAAAACAATCCTTCGAATGAACGCCTTAATCCCGGGTATTGCTGCAACTAATCAAACGTCTCTTGGCCACAGCATCAAGCATGTTCAAAGTATACCAAGCAGAAAACTGAACGCGAGTCAATCTAACGAATGTCCTTCCATACCATCGGTAAAATACAAGATAAAGGGGGGAAAAGAAAAGAAAAGAACTAATCCTCGCTGACTCGTCGCTTGGGCTGCGGCTTTCTCAAACTCTTCATGCGGTTCAGGAATCCACCTCCGCCGTTGCCGGGCTTGCTATCATCAAATGAAGACAACGAACGGTCATTGAAGGATGTGCTCTGCTTAGGGCTGCTGGCAGATCGGACCCGTCCGCCAACAGGATCCGGTCGCATCTCATCACCTGCGATTCTCACATGCTTCTTCTCCACTGCGTCGTCAGAGTCGGGGGAAGCCACGTTCCGTTCGACTGCCCGCTGGGCGGGAACTGGGTAGGAAGCCTCGGGAGAAATCACCCGACCACTGGGGGCCCGGTTAATTCCACCTCGGATGCGCTGAGCAAGGCTCTTCTTCCGTTGCAAGCCTCCACCGCCGTTGGCCAACGTCTGTTCGTTTTCGCTGGTGCGACGCTGCATAGCAGTACGGCTAGCAGGCGCTCCGTCGAGGAAAGTGCTGGTACCTAATCCCAAGCTGGTTGGTCCGTGAACGGGTTCGATACGGCTGGTGGGGTCAAAGTTGACACCCTCGGCCGATCGACCCACGCTGTCCGGGGCCGTGCCAGTTGAAGCGAAATCATTCCATCCCTCCGCGGTCCTGCCGTGGAATAGATCAAGGTCAATGTTCTTGTTCACAGGGCCGGTACCTCCCAAGGCCATGTTGGTCGAATCCTCAGGGAAGGCCTGCAACGGGGCGGTGCGCACACCCTTACGATTCCGGTTCGGGTTGCAGGCATCGAATGGACCATCGTGATGGAACACTAGACTGTCAGTATCCATGATGTAGATTGCAAAAGCATGTGTATGAACGTACTTCCAGTTCCGTAGATGCCGGTGACATCCAATTTGTCAATGATGTCCATGTGGGCACCCTTTTTGGAACGCGACGACTTTCCGTCCCGGTGGCGGGCATCACGCTCACGACGGCGGCGCTCACGACGACGTCGGTCTTCCTCGGAATCGGCGACCTTTGGGCGTTCCATGATGGAGGACTCGGAGTTGCGACGAGGTCTGCGCTCACGTCCACGACCACCGGCCGTGGTTGCGGACTTAGTCAGGGGGGGAGGGTCGGCGAAAATGTCCAAGGGATCCTTTTCGCGACGGGAAGGGCGGTCTTTCTCAGGACGGGGAGGACGGTCAGGACGGGCGGTGGATGGCCGGCTTTTGGAAGCATTGTCCGGGCGAGGGGGTGCCGGTCGGTGGCCATTTGCGGGCTTGATGGACAAGTTTTCCTAGCGGGGTTAGATAAGAACACTGGACAGGTCAGACAGGCAAGAACATACAAAGAGGTCACGAGTATTGCCCATGAGATCTTGGGAGGGGGCAGGCTGGACGGGCCTAACGGGCTGAAGCGGCTGGACAGGCGACATGATGGAGGCGCCCGGGGCGGACTGAGGTGAAAGAGAATCCGAGTCGTCGACAAAAGGGTTAGTAGACGAGGGCCGGTCCAGACGGGAGGCCGTAGCAGCAGGATTGGCGGGCGACAGCGCACGATTTCTGAAGGGGTTATTGGAAGCTAAGTTGACCGGCAATTGTGGAGAAGCTTGACGGTCTACTCAAGGGGACGGTTAGTTAAAAAAGACGCGGAACAGGGGGAGGTGGGGGAACCGGCCAGGAACCGGCCAGGAACAGGGGAATTGGGATGAAACAATCAGGAGCACGAGGATTACGTACCAGGCGGGACGGACGAGACGCCGGCGGAGTAAGGAAGGGAAGCCATGACGGTGACAGCGACAGCGGACAGGAAGTTATTGGCGGCAGTTAAAGCTGGCGGCAGTTGCAGCGATAGATAAGAGAGATGACAGGAGGGACAGGAGGGACAGGAGGTGGACAGGACGGAACAGTGACGAGGCAGCAGTTATGAAGGAAGGAGTGGCGTGGCGCCCCTGGAGGTGGTGAAACAACGGGAGGGCAGGTCGATCAGGGGAGGAGTGTTTGAAGAGAAGCAATAATGAGGGAGAGTGAGAGAGAGTGAGAGTGAGAGTGGGAGTGAGAGTGAGAGAGTGATGGAGAAGATGTGATAAAGAGATGAAAGGATGAAGAGAGAGAGGAAAGGAAAGAGGGGGGAAAGGAAGAAGTGAAGAGAGAAGAAGGAGAGAGAGAGAAAGAGAGAGAGAGAGAGAGAGAGAGGCGGGAGAGAGTCGATCACGTTTTATTTAGAACGGGCAATCAACCAGGCCAATCTTCAAGACTGGCCGCCAATATGCAGCCCGTATCCAACCAGGTCCAACGAGTATCCACGCCGGTTCTGACGTCTGCGTCTGGAGGGCGCTGAATGCAAGAACTGACGCCAGAATAACCGTCCAACCTCCATTCCCCCTTGGAATGCTCCATTCTCGCTGCGGGCTGACGGGATTACGCCAGCATAGTGTACAGAGTACGCTGTATATGGTATCGATTAAGAGTGTCCAGAGTACAGCTGACTGCACCGTGCCGGTCTACGCCGGATAGAACATCCGAATCGCAGCTAAAACACCCGTCTAGTTCGTAGCAGATCATCCATCCAGATGAGGGCTGCCGAGGAGTCCTGCTGGCCATCCGGTCATATTGCACTGGCAGGCAAACACTGCAAATACCGTAAACATTGCAAACACTGTAAACACTGCAAACCGATAATGCAACAACGCGTTGAACCACGGAGCAACTGCTTCAGCTTCAGCTTCAGCTTCAACGTCAACTTCATCATTGTCTTCGATCATGTCAAACCCGCAGCAAGGCACGCGTCGCGCAAGTGTCGCCTCGCATGGCTCGCACGCTGCCACGTCGCAGACTTCTCATACTGCCAGAGAGTGCGTTCCGTAACAGACTGGTCTATCGATGGGCGAGGCTAATCATGCAGGTTTATAGAGAATCAACTTCAGCTCGAAGCTGATGCGCGTGAAGCCCTTCCCTACGTAAGTACCTTGGACACATACTATATATCTCCATCCCAACCCGGAATGACACTAATAACCGCAGTCCTTCGACTCTTGTACCAAACCCCTTGGCGCCCTCCGTCAAAGCCTCTTCGCCTGTCTCACCTGCAGCCCTCCTAGGTCCAACGTCGACGAGCAACCGTACAACCCCGCAGGTGTCTGCTACTCGTGCTCCATCGTCTGCCACGGCGACCACACGCTAGTCGAACTCTTCAGCAAGCGCAACTTCGTCTGTGACTGCGGAACCACGCGTCTACCGTCGTCGGCACCATGCACGCTCCGGAACGACCCCAAGACTGGCGCCAAGGGCGTTCGCTCTGAGGAGCCCGCCGCCAGCAACAGGTACAACCAGAATTTTGAGAATCGGTTCTGCGGCTGTGGCGAGCCGTATGATTCAGAGAAGGAGAAGGGGACCATGTTCCAGTGTTTGGGGTTGGGGACTGTCGAGACCGGGGGCTGTGGGGAAGATTGGTGGCATCCGGAGTGTTTGGTCGGGTTGCCCAGGGATTGGTATAAAGCGGTGCCCAAAGACGAGGATGAACCGCCGCTTCCTCCTGGCTTCCCTGGAGAGGACGACTTTGAGACGTTCCTATGCTACAAGTGTGTCGATTCGAATCCGTGGTTGAAGCGATATGCCGGGACTACCGGCTTTCTCCCGGTTCATCGGGGCAACGATGGCGATGGCAACTCCTCGAAGAAACGCAAGCTTGAAGACGAGGAAGAGACGGCATCGAAGCGACCAAAAGCAGATCCATCCACAGAGTCCGAACCCGCACAGTCCGAACCAACCACCCATAAACACGACTCCCTACCCAAATCCGCTCCCCCAGGCACCTTCTCCCTCTTCCTCCACGAAGACTTCCGCGACCATCTCTGCCACTGCCCATCATGCTTTCCCAACCTCGTCCAACACCCCCAGCTCCGCGAAGAAGAAGACACCTACGAACCGCCCCTCTCCGACGACGGTAACGCGGGCGCTGATGTTAACGACGGCGGCGGCAGTGCCGGCACCGGAAGCCTTCTCGACCGCGGCGAAGCGGCCTTCAGCAACATGGACCGCGTGCGCGCCATTGAGGGCGCCATGGTGTATAACCATCTGCGCGATAAGGTCAAGGAGTTTCTGAAGCCATTCGCGGAGTCGGGGCAGGCGGTTGGGGCGGAGGATATCAAGACGTACTTTGAGAATCTGCGCGGTGATGAGCAGGGTATTAAGGATGCTGCCGGGCAGGCGTCTGCTTCAGGTGGTAGTGGTGGTAAAGATGATGACGATGGTAATCGGAGGGAGCAGAGCGGTAGCTAGTTAGTCCCTATTGCACTGACTGCAGGCTAATCTTTAAACAGGCTATTGATCTTATTCCGGCTGTTTTATGAGTGACGTGTCTTCTTTTTTCGACTGGTCAGGTCAGGTCAACGGGTTCTTATTCGGGCGTTAATCTATTTGCAGAAAATATATCCATAAGTGCATATTCAGGCTGAGCAGCATACATATTACTCACTTCAAAGTAGTTATTTCGCGCTATATTATCATATTGCGAATTTGCTGCAGTATCACTGATCTAGTCAGAACATGGTCCAGCCTCATGAACAATGGCAGCCACTTCGGTAGTCCTGAATTGCAACAAATGTAATGATATCTTATAGAAGCCAGGCCCATAGAGAAAATAGGCAAAACAGCAATAACAATGGCCTCCTCTTCTACCGCCTACGCTACGGCAACTACCAACAAACACCGGGCCTATACCTCGAATTCAATAGTGTTTTGATCGGTTTGTCTATAGTACTTCAAGACAAAACAATCAAGGAGTTGAAAAGGTTCGAGAATTTCGACTGTGAATGATATAGATTTATGGCACGTGACTAGCTGATAAGCTTATCGAGCTCCACGACCACCTTGAATTACTTCCCAAGGATCGTATCGCCCTTCAGCATAAGCATCTTTTGCCCCGGTTGTGGGCTGTGGTGATTGTCATATCTCGCAACCCCCTTCTTGTTCGATACGATATTCTGTTCTCGGTTCAGATTGGGTTCTGAAGCCTGTCAGCATGCGTGTTCGGTGATTAGACTCCTGCTTTTTCGTGCTTGCTTTTCGGCATTCTGCCATCTTTTGCTACGGAGTACATAGACTGGTGCGCCATGTTCGGACGGAATTTCCCTCCTTTTAACTCCTACGGGGGCTATTATTCGCGTGGTAATGCCTCTCTCCCCCTTTATACATGGATACGTACACTGACAAGGTCTAGAAAGCTTAGATGCCAGAAGACCGGCCGGGGCTGGGTATACCAGTAAAGTCCGCGTACGAGATAAATACCATATTGTCGGGTTCATCAGTAGCGGCACATACGGGCGAGTTTACAAGGCCGTGGCCAAGGATGGCCGGAAGGGCGAGTTTGCTATTAAGAAGTATGTCCCGGTATTGGGGGTGAGAGCTGTCTCCGTCTGACATGTCTAGGTTCAAACCGGAAAAAGAGGGCGAGGCCATTCAGTATACCGGTCTCTCGCAGTCTGCCATCCGGGAAATGTCCCTCTGTTCGGAACTGGATCATCCGAATGTTGTGCAGCTGGAGGAGATCATCCTTGAGGACAAGTGTATCTTCATGGTGTTTGAATACACAGACCATGACTTGCTTCAAATCATCCACCACCATACGCACCCCCAGAGACATGCGATTCCAGCCCCAATGGTGCGGTCCATTCTGTTCCAGTTGCTGAACGGCCTATACTACCTCCACACGAACTGGGTGCTGCATCGCGATCTCAAACCGGCCAATATTCTCGTCACGTCCAGCGGCGCGATCCGCATCGGCGATTTGGGTCTCGCGCGTCTCTTCTACAAACCCCTCAATTCCCTCTTCTCGGGCGACAAGGTCGTCGTCACGATCTGGTATCGAGCGCCCGAACTCCTCATGGGCAGTCGCCATTACACGCCGGCCGTCGACCTCTGGGCCGTGGGGTGCATCTTCGCGGAACTGCTCTCGCTGCGTCCGATCTTCAAGGGCGAAGAAGCCAAGATGGACAGCAAGAAGACAGTGCCCTTCCAGCGCAACCAGATGATGCGCATTATTGAGATCATGGGCATGCCGCGCAAGGAAACCTGGCCGGGCATCGTCACCATGCCCGAATACTCCCAACTACAATCCCTCGCGTTAACGCGCGCCTCGTCCTCGAGCCACCACCACTTCTCCCGCCCATCCAGCCTCGACGCGTGGTATCAGAACTGCCTCAAGAACGGCGGGTACTCCAGCACCTCTACCATCGGAACCCCGGGCACAGATGGCTTCGACCTCCTCTCGCGGCTCCTCGAGTACGACCCCACAAAACGCATCACGGCCCAGGAGGCCCTCGAGCATCCGTACTTTAAGAACGGCGAGCCGGTCTCCGCGGACTGCTTCCAAGGTCTGGAGAGTCGGTATCCGCACCGGCGGGTCACGCAGGATGATAGTAATATTCGCACCGGATCCTTGCCGGGCTCTAAGCGGAGTGGGCTTCCTGATGATAGTTTGATGGGGAGGGCTGCGAAGCGTCTGAAAGAGTGATTCTAGTCTTGGGTAATTTCCGATAGACTCAGGGATTTACCCCTATGCAATGCAAAAATAACAAACAAACCACAAATTCAATCCTCCTTTTTATTTTTTATTTTTTTAAACCTCCAATATAATACTCCATAATACTTTTGACTGTACTCTGTAAGAGACGTATTAATTCATTTAGATAGACAACGTGGCTAGGCAACAGCTGAGTCATCGTGTTGCTATCTTTTTTTTTCCTCCCAGCCCGTCTGCCCGCGGGCGATCTGCAACGTCATCACCGCAGCCGCAACGAGGCTGTTCATCCTCCTTGACTTAAAAACTCACGAACAAACGTGGTTGTCTGGAGATAAATATAGCAGACAGACTTGGTCCGGTCGTCTGGGAAAAGAGTACTTTATACCCTGTGTTATACGGACTCCTTTAATATCGTTTTCTCTTATTTCGGAATACACAACTTATTATGGCCTCTGGAACGTCCAAGGTAACGCCGTACCTGGTTTACCTGGTGTTTATCGCTACGTTGGGACCGCTGCAGTTTGGATTTCATCTGGTACGTGATGCAGACAGATGATACTCGGTAGACGGGTACTTGGGAACAGACACTGACTGGACAGGCCGAACTCAACGCCCCCCAGGATGTCATGAGCTGCGCACAAGAAATCCTCCATGCCCCCCCCCTAACCGACTCGAGCCTTCCACAATGCATCCCCATGAGAGCCCGCTCTTTCGGCCTGGTCTCGTCCATCTACACGCTGGGCGGGTTGCTGGGCGCCCTCTTGGCCGGCCCCGTTGCAACACGCTACGGCCGGTTATTCGCCCTGCGCGCCACCACCGTCTTCTTCATGCTCGGCCCCCTGGCCATGACCTTCGCGTCCAGTATCGCCGTGATGAGCCTCGGGAGGCTGATTGCAGGCGTGGGCGCGGGCGCCGCCACTGTGGTCGGACCCATCTACGTATCCGAGGTCGCACCGCCAGGCGCACGGGGGTTCTTCGGTGCCTTCACGCAGGTCATGACGAACGTGGGGATCCTGCTGGCGCAGACGCTGGGCTATTTTCTGAGTAGAGGGTTTCTGTGGCGGGTGATCCTGGCCGTGGCCGGGGTGATCGGCTTGCTGGAGCTCGTGGGACTGTTTTTCGTCCCTGAAAGCCCGGCGTGGCTTGCGGACCATGAGAAGGCGCCTCTGGCTCGACGAGTGCTGCAACGCATTCGTGGTGGGGAGCATGCGGATATCGACGCGGAGGTTGAGTCATGGCGGCCTACCCCGGGCCCGTCAGACCCGTCTGAGGAAGAGGAGTCGCTACTTGCGCAGCCGTCGAGCAGCGGCGGTGCTAACACTACCCCTCCGCCCAAGGAGGCGCCGGTGACCATCGTCCGTGTGGTGCAGGATCCGCAGTACCGGCCGGCGATTATCGCCGTGGTGGGCGTGATGATCGCGCAGCAGTTGACCGGCATCAACAGTATCGTGATGTATAGCGTCTCGTTGCTCCAGTCGGTCCTCCCAACATCGGCAGCCTTACTGACCGTGATGATCTCGGCCATCAACCTGATCATGACGCTGGCCTGCTCCCCGCTCCCGGACAAGATCGGTCGCCGCCGCTGTCTCCTCCTCAGCATCACAGGCGTTGGCATCGACTCCGTGCTCCTCGCCTTCGGAATCTTCTTCCACATCAAGCCCTTGGCCGCCATCGCCGCTCTCCTCTTCGTCGCCTTCTTCGCCGTCGGCCTCGGCCCCGTGCCCTTCATCCTCGCCTCGGAGCTCGTGGGCCCAGAAGCCGTCGGGGCCACACAGAGCTGGGCCCTATCCGCGAACTGGATCGCTACATTTTTTGTGGCCCAGTTCTTCCCGATGGTCAACCACGCCGTGGGCGAGAGGGGCATTGTCTACTGGATTTTCGCGGGCCTGGCGGCCGGCCTGGGAGGGTTTATCTACCTATATGTGCCGGAGACGAAGAGCAGAGTCGATGTGGATGAGAATCGGCGATTGGACTGAGCCTAGTATACATGTATATATCGATTATTCCATAGCAATGCAATCCCTTCCACTACATTACAGAGCAATCCTCCGCACAGTAACAGAGTCTCTGAGAACACAGCCACAGCGACCCGGGCGGGTATCGATGCATTCCTCAGGCATCAATCATGCGGATTACGGCGGCCAAGAGTGGCACAGTGCGCAGGCAGCCACATTCAGCCGTCAAGTTGCATAAATAATAATGTACGCTGCATATATTACTCCGTATGAAGACGCATTGAAGATGTCACAGAGGGCTGTACCGGTTGTACACCCTGGTCTGTAGTGACCCTGTAGTGACCCTTTAGTGTCTCTGTACAACCGACTCATGTCTGTGCTTTCAACCACCTGTTCCTTGATAAACTCAGATTGTCCTGCACCCGCGCAACTATATTTATCTCACAGCCTCCCCACATCCTCACTTTCCCGGCTGTTCTGTTGAGCCTCGTCGGCGTAGTCGCTGTCCTGCCACTTTTCCTTTCTTTTCTTTTTTTCCAATCCCTTCTGGCCGTCATCCTCGTATCTCTCCTTTTCTGACTCGAGGTAGTATTTTTGTACTGTTCTGGTTTAGCTATACTTCGAATCTTACCTGACTTGACCTGCTATACCGCTTCTCTACACACCCCCGCTTCCAATTTCAACAACCTCTTTAATAAACCCACCATGGTGCGGTTACCCCTACCACAACGCCTGAGCTCGCATCTGAGTTCCAGGGCCTCTACGCCGGGCCAGAGTCGCACGCCCAGTCCATCCAGACCACCTGTCGAAAAGCCATTGTTGCTGAGAATTGCTGTGTTGAAGGTGAGAGAGACAGCTAGCTCATCGTGCAGATGGATGATGCTGCCGGAGGACTGACATCATGCGTGTAGGGGAGGAATCTTGCGCCTAAAGATCGCAATGGAATGAGTGATCCGGTAAGAGACACTGCCATCATACC
>PQMF01000251.1:0-24285 GCA_003004485.1 Aspergillaceae sp. MA 6039
GTTTCTTTCTTCTTTTTTGTTTTTGTTTTCGTCTTAGCAATTCCGTCCAACGGCCTCTAACTTGCCGGTCAGAGTGTGTTCTGTGTGCATGTCTGGTGTGCCTGGTGGCGGTCCTAACTCCTCTTCTCTTTTCTTCTTACAATGACAGATACGAGCAACCCTTCGGTTGCTACTTCGTCCTATGAACCGCCAGCCGCAATGGCGCGGTTGCAACAGCAACACCAGGATTACCAGGACCAGCGGAATCAGCGGACTCAGCGGTGTCAGATGGTGCTAGCCCCCAGGGGTCACTCCAGTCCAGTAGGCCTCTCGACACCGGAAGACAAGACGACAGACACATGACCACAGGACTAATCCGTGTCTTTGTTTTCCAGATACTTCCTCGTCGGCAAACACACCACCCGCGCGGCCGCAGCATGGTGACCAGCGTTCGTCGGCCTATATGAGCTCGAGTGGTGGGCATGGGCCACCTACGATGATGAACATGAGGGACATGAGGTCTGCCTTGCCCGGGTCAGGCTACCAGTCGCAGCAACCGGTTCACTTCGATCCCCACCAACAGTATCATGGCCACATGCAGCAACTGCATCATAATATGCAGTCCCAGTTTGCCGTTCCGTCGACGGGCATGTTCTACCCAGTGCATCCGCATCCGTCTTACCAGGGAGGAGAGTCTGCGGACGGGCGAAGACCGGCTTACCCCGTCCCCTATGCCCCATTGTATCCGCAGTATTTCGCTCAGCCGCACCTGCAACAGTCGTCCTACCCGACATTTTCGCACACGTTCATGCAACCACCTTCACCATCGCATCCGATTCCTATGTATGGCCAGACTGCCACTGGTTATGGTGCGGGTTATTTTCCCGCACCATACCCGATGGTGGTAGGGCAGGGGGCAGGTTCATTGACAACACCGCAGGCCTATGCCCAGTCTGGTCCACAGTATGGGAAGCAGTCGGTTGGCATGCGGCCGGAGGTCCCGCGCAGGCACAGCTCCAGGTCTGCCGCGTCGCGTGATGATGGCTCGAAGACCATTGTGGATGGATCGACCTCGATGAAATCAGGACCAGAACCTCGTGTGTCTGGTACGTTGGCCACTGCATTCACACATTCACACATCTATCATAACCACCTTCCATTCTTTGTTTTCCTTGCTGACTGTATTGGAGAAACCACCTCCCCTCCGTCCGTCACCACTGCAAACACCACCCCAGGGGCGCCACGACGGACCCCGAAACAATCGGGCCATGCTCTCTGGGTGGGCAATTTGCCTCCTGGCACAAGCATTGTGGAACTCAAGGATCACTTTTCGCAGGACATGTCCGACGATATCGAGAGCGTGTTCCTCATCTCGAAGAGCAACTGCGCGTTTATCAATTACAAGACCGAGGCGGTCTGTTCCGCCGCGCAGGCCAAGTTCCACGATTCGCGCTTCCAGGGCGTTCGCCTGGTGTGTCGTCTCCGTCGTGGCGTGATCCCCAACGGGTCCCCTGCCTCTGGTGAAAGGAGCTCCGGCAGTTCGTCTATCAGTCCAGTGAAGAGCGAAGTCAAGAGCGAGGTTTACGATTCCCCGAGTAAGACGAGTGCGAGATCCTCGTCGGATGCCGATGGCACCGAGGAGCAGCTGTCATCGTCGCTGGAGCGTGTGCCGAATCGGTATTTCATTGTGAAAAGCTTGACGATGGATGATCTTGAGGCCAGTAGGCAGAGCGGGATTTGGGCGACACAAACCCACAACGAGGTGAATTTGAATCGCGCCTACGATGTAAGATTTTTTTTTTTTTGTCTTGTTCCCCTTATGTCTTGAAAGAAGAAGTTGGCTGACCATCCCAGACCGCGGATAACGTCTATCTGATCTTCTCCGCGAACAAATCTGGCGAATACTACGGCTATGCGCGAATGGTGTCGCCTATCCAGGAGGACGAAAAGCTCGCCCTGGAAATGCCGCCGCGAACCAATCACATCCAGCAGCTGAACACCTCCGAGGCGGCAGAACCAAACGTGACCGTGACGCAAGCATCGTCCACCGCCCGCAGTGGCCGGATTATCGATGACCCTGCGCGCGGCACGATTTTCTGGGAGGCCGATACGTTGGAGAATGACACTGCTGCTGAAGGGAGCAACGCTTCTTCTTTGACGGATGGTGAGGATACCGCGGAGGATGTTACTCCAACTACTACTACTACCACTACTACCACTACTACTACCACCACCGCCACCACTACTGCTACTACTGCTCAGGGTCAGAGCATTGGACGACCGTTTCGCATCCAATGGCTGTCCACCGAACGAGTCCCCTTTCATCGTACCCGGGGTCTACGCAACCCGTGGAATGCCAACCGGGGCGTTAAAATCGCACGTGATGGCACGGAGATCGAGCCCAGTGTCGGCGCACAGGTGGTGGAACTCTTTCACATCCCTAGCAGTGCTACGATGGCCTATCGTGTTCCAAATTAATTAATATTCAGTCATTCCAATCGCCAGTTTCACGACACTCAATGCACATGGTTTAGAGTACGTATGTGCTCCCTGTCCGTCCGGTGACTGCTTCTGGCAAAGATGGTCAATAGCTACAGAAAAAGAAAATCCATGCAGGCCTGTATGCATGCATGCATGGAACATGAGCATCCCAGCAGCTGTACCCCTACAGGGTCCCCGATTCGGGAGTGGCAGGACTTTTCTAGTACTAATGAGAGGTGTCGTGTGCTGTTTAACTGGCGGGGTTCGATAAATGGGGGAGTCTGACCATCGGTTGGCCGGTGATTGGTGTATTGCATGATGGTGGTGGTGCAGTGCGTGGTAGCGAGGTGTGCACTTGTATAGACAATAGACACCCAAAACACAAACAGATCTTGGTTCATATACTCCAGCGTTGAATCCATTCTTGTCTTATCTCAATCCAGAAATAACCAGTATCTACTCCTGCGGCATCATCTCCTATCTCTACTCCGTATCATGGATTAATTACCCCATCCGTCAAACGCCCAGAATGCGGGGAAACGGCCACCAGCTGCGGACGGCGATCAGGCCACCCTTGTTGGCTCGATATCCCAAAAAAGCGGGGCAATGTCGATCAACAGGTCTGATATGCGCCAATCAGACATCACCTGTCCCAACTCCTGCGGGTATCATTGGTTGAACTGGAACGGATGGTTTGATCTGGTCCAGACCGGGCCCACGGTCCAAGGGAGCGGATTATGTAATGTTGACTTCCCCGTATCTTCATCTCTGGCTCATTTCTTTCTTCTTCTCTTTCCCCCCCCCTTCTTCCCCTTTCAATGACCCATTGACTACTGGGTGTTATATCCTCTGTCTTTCCGGGAATGTAAGTATGGCTGTCAGAGAACTATATATGCATTACGGTCCAGTGCTAACTGCATCCCAGATATCCATTCACTGCATTCCATTCCAGTCCCGACCATCTCATCACACCAATTGCCTTGACGTCACTTGTCTCTGCTCGAAAGCAGTGGACAGGAGTGTATCCCAGGGGTAGAAGAACATATTAACATCCTTCTATCATCCTCTTAAAGTGTCATTATCTACCTCTGGTATACATACCGTTGATACAACATATAAGCAACATGTCCGACCACCGGGCGACATCCCCCATCTCCGTCCCCCACCAACGCAGGTCTTCGCTCGCTTCTCTCTCCCTGGGCTCTCAGCCCGTCAGGCCCCACCCCATCGCTACCAGCACTCCCGGTGCCAGTACCAGTGCCGGCTCCCGACCGCGGAGACTCTCCATTACCACGCTCGGTCTGTCTGGCTCACCTACGCAGACGTCGCCGTTCGGCGCTAGTGCTAGTGCCGGTGGGAATGGTAATGGTAAACACCTCCGCGGCGGGAGTCTTTCCAGCTCGACGGGGTCGGCCGCGGGGTATCCGGAGGAGTTAATTTCCGAGGAGGGTGAGAATTTGAGTGCCACCACTACTGGCGGTAGTGGTAGTGGTAGTGGCCCTAATCCCTCGCCGTTCTCGCGAAGGGTATCATTCGGGGCTCATGCGTTGCGGGATGTACGGCGCGGTAGTGTTAACAATGGTATGAACTTTTCCAAAAAGACGAAAACAGCAAAAGAAAAAAAAAAGCTAATAGAAACAGACGAACGCTCCAGCTGGTCCGAATCCCTCCGCACCCGCGCGGGACGTGCTCCCTCCCTCAGCAACATCACCCTCTCCGGCTCTCCTACCGCCCAGAACCAATCCCAGAACTCGGCCATGAGTGCTGCTGCGAACCGCCAGATTGAGCAGCACCGCGCCGCATCTATCGCAGCCATGGAGATGGAGCCGCCCGCCCGCGAGATTCCTCGACAATCGAAGCATAATAAGCCGGATTTCTTCCAGGAGAAGATTCTCAGGGGTGATTTTATGGATTAACTCTTTTTTCTTTCTTTCTTTCTTTCTTTTTTTTGGGTATTGAAACGAAGATATTACTTGATTTAACCTGGCTGTCAAATGCTTTGAGCTTGGGTATGGGTCATTCACGCTCACGACGGGATTGACTGCTCCCCCTCTCTCTTTGTCGCCGGCATTCTTCTTGGGCAACTAACCAGCGCATTTATTCTTGCTTTGAATGTTCGCGTCCAGCGCTTCGGTTCGATTCGAATCTACGATGATTCTTATGCATGCATGCATCTCATATTCTTTCTTATCTTCAGCTTTTTCATGTTCCTTTATTACAAATGGTTTAGTGATCATTGTGCGTTTCCATGTCATTGCTTTCTTGTTCTGCTGGTCAGAATGTCTTTTTGCTTTTTATTTTGCATGTCTGTTTAACAAGATTGCCAGAGATGGTTTTGATTGGTGTATGAGATTTCATTTATCAGATATACGACAGAATGAGATGGAATGTAATCACATGTGGTGTATATGTCTGATAAGTGTGTCAGGCATAGTGAGTACATTACCATCCCTATATTTTCAGATGAAGGGAATCAACCCTAAAGGTACCCCCGGGGACTCTGCAGGACCTCCTCCATAAATGCCTCCAATACCTTGATAGCATATATTTCTACATTGATAATTAGAAGCTTATAAGATCGATTTCTATTACATTCGTTGTCTCAATGTTTTAGAGGAAAGCAGTTCTTTCTTCTGCTTCTATCTTTTAATGTGTCAGGCAGATATAAGCCAAAACCCGTGTGAACGTACAACACTTGTCGACCATCCTGGGATCACAAAGCCCGCCCTAATTGGAAATAACTAATTCCATACGGGGCAGATTACTAGGCCAATGCCACCAACCGATACGCAGGTACCCATCCTGCCTGCAATATGACGAAGACCCATCAGCTCCCGAGCAAAGAGACAACCATGACCACCACCACGACGACAAGAAACCGCATTCAGCCGAGGATCAAGAAGACCCGCATAACTGGCCCTCATTCGAAAACGCGTTTGTCACTTTTTTCATTGGCATCTATAGTTTTGTCGTCTATATGGCTGGCGGCGGAGGGGGGTTTTTAGGGCTTGCTTTGTACGTGTACGTGTACGCCTCGTCCTCCCTCTCCCCTTTTCGCAAAGTCGATATGTTAACTGTATTGTGCTATACTTAACATTAGGCTATGGCTTTGGGCCTCTCTTTAGCCCACTTAGCGAAGTCGCCCAGATCAGCCGCAATCTTCCTTAGGCTGTTTCTTTTGCTCTCTTCTATCATCAGTATTCAATAGCTCTATCCCCAACCCCTGTTGGATTCTTCTACATCCTCTGAATTCTGCAAAGCTTTTTTGAGGGGTCCCTGTCTAGTTACAGGAGGTGCATCAATCACTAATATGTAGGTCTTGATTGCTGCAGGGCCAGTGTTAATGCTGCTAGGTGAGCAGTCTTCACTGAGACAGACTTCAGGTGGAGTGCGTTCGCTTGCAATGCTGTTATCTTCAGTTGCCCTCTGTATGTGGATTTGGGAATTGGTAGGGGGTGCAGCCTGCTGGCGGGGCTGATGGTTGGTTGTATTGTTGGGATTTACTTGTCATTTTGGTATGGAGAGGCAGTGTGGGAGGTCGAAGTTTGTTGCTAAATGGGTGATTTGGAGTTGGTATTGTATATAAAATGGCCTCATACATTAACTATAAAAGCCAATGGTATAGAAAATAGAACGATATATGCGATATATTTCATTGATTTATTTCAAGAGACATTTGCTGCTTCTACATGTAGAAGCAAACCAGCACCGCAGGGATTTGGCTGTACCTCTGGCAGATGTACAATAGATCACAGGACATATATATGAACATTAATAGAGTATGCAACAGTCCAAAACCACAAATAGTCTTCTTCGATTACTCCTGACTTGCGAAACACCGGCTACCTTCTCAATAGGGGATACCGTTGGTCAATAACTGGAATTGATCGTAGCCCTTGGTCGAGATGTTCATGTATGACTTGCGTATGAGATCACGCATGAACTCGGCTGCATCTCTCTCACTCTTATCGAGCACGAACCGATCACGGAAATTCCTCAAAGTATCAGGTTTGAAGCAGGGCAAGCCACTGTCGAGCATCAATGAGACAATGTGAGCCAGTTTGGTGCAATAGGGACGCGACGCAAGGAAGCCTTTCACAACTAGAGATTCGAACCAGCGATACGGCTGGGTGTTGGTGTTGTGGTGTGAAGCTGCACCAGACGCGTTGGGGTGCGCCTGGGGAGTACCGCCCATCACAGCGATCATTTCAGATGTTAGCTTGAAAGGTGCACGCTCGAAGCGGACACCACCCGGGGCGATATCGAAACAGAAGCCGAAGTCAATGTGTATGATATGGCCAGCATCGTCAACCATGATATTTCCGTTATGGCGATCTTTAAACTGCAAGAGGTAGCTTATCAGGGAGTATGCGGCCATACTCTTGACAAATCTCGTGCGCGCCTCCTGGAACTTGATCGAGTCCTCTCCGCCATATTTGGAAACGAAGTAATCATACAGTCCGTTCACTGCTTCACGGCCCAGCATATCACGAGAGATTGAGTTCGGAAGAACATCAATGACACCACAGCCAGGAGCCGTCGAGGTAACTCGGTAGGGGAATACCCACACATCTAACCCAACACTGGAGAAGATGCTCCGGAAGGCAGCAATCATCTGCAGGGCCAGCATGTCTTGACGACAGTCATCACCGACCTTGAAAATGGCCGATTGCCAAACATCGTAGGTCTCTTGGTTCGATTCAGCATTGGTATCTGCGCTTGACGTCAATTGTTGCTGGTTTGGACCATTGGCGCCTGAGACATCCGGAGTACCCGGCCCATCGTAATTGGTTTTGGTCTTCTGGATCCGGAAAGTCGCCATATATGGCGCCTTCGCATGACTTTGCAAAGGCTTGCCGGATTTGCGATCAATACCAACAACTACACCATCCGGATTGCTGGGAAGGTAAACTCCCACTTCAACCTTGATCTTCCGGAGCTCTTCCTCAATCTTTTCTTTCTTTTCGGGCTTACTCCTCTTGATGTACGGGCGAAGCGTTCCTGATATACCGGTAATATCGTTGAAAAAGGAGAATTCTCTTTCGTAGAACTCGCGCTCTTCGGAAGAAAAGCTCGAAATCAACTCATCCATGAACCTGTCCAAGGTCGGCTTGAGAGGATCTGGCTGTTATTTTTCAAGCGTCAGTATACGGGCCACAGGAAGTCATCTCTTAGCTTTGCACTTACCACCTGGGCATCCTCATCCTTGTAGGAGTTTGCTTTCATGTTCCATATCACTTGGTGCGCAAATAATTGGGATTGTTTCGCTGTCTCAAGAATATAACGTTCGACGTAACCCAAAGCGTCATATCTCAAGGCTTGGACCAATTGTGGCACAAAGTAGAAACGAACGTCGATGGGGTGACTTTCCAAGGCTTTCATAGCGTACTGCAGAATAAAAGGATGATTGCCATAGGCAGGCAAGAAATACGTGAGAGCTTCCGTGGGATTGACAGGGGCCCAATATAACAAATACTGCGTGTTGTCAGTAACCAAGGGATTCTTTGTACAGAACACTAGACAAACCTTCAATTGGGTTGAAACATCTCCGGGTAAGATAGAGCCGAACATTATCTCAAGACTTTCCGGTTCATCAAGAGCCTTCTCCGGGAAGTTTAGTAACAACCAACGAATGTCGTTTCTCAACTTCGAGGAGGGAAGACGAGCAGCAAGTTGAATAGCAAGTCCCGGGTTTTCTTCCCAGGCGAGCCACAGCAGAGATGCAGCATCCTATGAAAAGAGTAAGTCTACGTCTAAAAGAGAATAATAATAATGTTGTCACAAAGGAATATGAAAAGTGACGTACCTCTGCAACATTCTTTCCTCCAGAAGTTGGGCCAATAAAGTACTTCCTTTCCGGCTCTAGTGGATAGAGCCAAACTTTGAGGCGCGATCTTTCGTTCTCAATGAATATTTGCAAGAGCTCTTGTTTGGCTTGCAAAGACTTGTACGGTCCGTGAGTTTGGCTGGCGATAGCAGCAACGTCCGCCAACGCAGCCGAAACATCACGAAGGATCTTGCCTTCAGCCTTCAGTTGCAGTCGGTTACCTCCAAACGACCACCTAGGTGGATGTTTGAACCAGCTTAGAGCAGCCGAGAGGATCTGGTCCTTAAGTTTCCACGACGCGATCTGATCTTCTGCATGGAAATGATTCAAGACCCTCAAGCCAAATAGAATGATACGGAAATGGGTCTCTCTAGCCAGTGGATGGCCGTGCGTTTCTAGAAGACCAACTGCCGTCCTTCCAATAAGACGACTGAATAACCGGCGACTTTGGGGGTTGCCAAATCTGACAGCATTAAAGTGACTCTCGAAAAACTGGAGAACAAGAGAATGAGGCGAAATCAAACTCTGTGCTTTTTGCTGTTTCTTAAGCATCAATTCCTTGTCTGTCGGCAGAAGCTCGATCTTTGCGTATAGCGGATCGACATAACTGCTCTCCATTAGAACCGAAGAAAATCCCAAACCTAGGGAAAGGTGTACATACTCGAATGAGGGGTTGAACAGCCCTTTCCTGCGTCGAATCGTTTCTTCCCAAGCTTCGGTGACCTCAGCCATGATCCTTGGCTCAACTCTCGAATTCTCGTTGAGAACCCCAAGCCATAATGAAACACCAATTCCCATCGCTTCTTTCGAAAATATGCGGAATGGCAAAGTCACGAAATAATGGACAATAGAAGGCCGCGCGTCTCTTTCGGTGCAAAGGACAGCGGCTGCTCGTTTCAATGCATCTCGAACCTCAATTATAGACATGCTCTTCCCGGCATCCGCCTGTTCATATAGCTGGGAAAGTAGGTTTTCGACATGTTCGGGGGGCTCAGGCGAATGAGAAATGGATTGTTGATCTAAAAAATTTGCTGCATTAGGAATGAGGAAATCAACAAAACAACGTCGAAACACGAATTACCTTCTCCAGTGAAGTTCCAACCCGAGCTGTCGGGTACAGATATGGCAGGGTACCGATATTTTTGCCGGGTAGTATACTGAGCAACAAAATCAGAGGCCACATTGACTTTGTCAATTCCATAGCTTTCAATAGACCCTGATTCGGAAACAGTTAGAACCTATGCAATAGATATATCTGAAATTACAATCACTCACCGAGGCGTCGGTCACTTTGGGGAATAAATGAGCCCATATCCAAGGCAAAAGAGCGGCCCAATGCAATATTTCCATAACCGCCATCGTCCTCAGACTCAGATAAATAGGTCTGATAAGATTTTCCATCAGTAATGTACCTCTTAATGGGAACTGAGAGCCCAGTTCTGACAATAAGGGAGACATACCTGAAGCAAACCCTTGGCATCTAAAGGCGCGATATCCATGACCGTAGCCACCCATGCCCTGGCTCTTTCATGGAACATTTCCAATGTTGCTCTTCTAAAGCTATAGTTATCAGGCAGGTCAACATGAACAAGCCCCCTGGGCGAAGTGAAAGTTGGCCTCCATTCAAACTCGTCAAGGTCTTCTTCAAGACAGGAAGACCACATGACGGTTAATAGCTCAAGCAAGGCAAAGAGTGAGTGTTTTTCACATAGCGCAGAAGGGCATTCCCTTATAATCTTGTTGGCAGAAAGCACTGCGACGCTTTGCACTCGTTCAATGCGATGGCAGCATGCCGCGAAGAATTCAGCCAATTGCTTGGACAGAAAAGGGATCGAAAAATCTTCATGTTTCCCTGAAAGAGTCTTTGTAAGGTAACAGGTAATAATCTTCTCTGCAATCGCATTCATGCAACTCGCCACTTCAACCGTAGTCAGTGCCGGATCACGGAAGTAACTGAGAAACTTGGTGCAGTTCCCGGATGACGCGCGGAGACTCTCGAGCAGCAAGGCAGCATTGAGAAAGACTGCTCTCGGATAGTTCAGACGCTTGATCTCAGGCTCATTGGTGGGAAGCTCGCTGATCAGTGTCTTCTTTTGCTCCGTGATGTGCTGTGGGCCCATCCCCCGTCGGAGTACGGTATTGAGTTCTATATCGCTTTCCAACATTTCCATGGGGCCTTCGGCGACCAGGGGAGGAGAATACTTCGCCAGAAGACACAATTCCTTGAAGTGGTCGTGAGTGATCGTTGAATTGATTGAGATCCCGTGAACAGCAAAGTTGAACCATGCATCACGGAACATTGAGGATATATCCTCGTCGTAGCTCACAGTTGCTGATGAGCTTGCCGTGGCCTTGTCACCGGAAGACACAAGCAGGGCCAGTGGTTTGAGAAGAAGGACAATGTCATTCGATGACAGCGTGACCTCTCCTCGCCGTTCAAGCTCTAACTCTGCAGCGTCACCTTTGTTGACAATACTCTCCAGCAGGTGAAGTAAATAGATCCGGTGCAGAGGCGAGCTCTTGTCCAAGGTGATGGAAAGATAGGTCATTGCATTCCGAACAGCCTGTGTCACATTGCTGCCACCTCTAGCGGCTCCATCATGATGGACACGAGCGTAGGATTTGAGCAGAAACTGGAATTCGGCTTTTCCCGTTGTAGGAGCCAGTGCCGCTGTTTCCTGGATGAGACAGGCATCGACCGAGGCATTTATCTTTCCCATTTTTTGAAGCAACATTGACTGCGCCAGAGCACTGATTTTCTCGTCATAACAGCTAGTAGCAATGGTCACAATGGCATGGATGATCCCCCTGTGAGGTGCGCTTTCTTCCTCTCCATTTACTGAAAGGGAAACCACGCTTGGGTCTCCTGGCTGTGAGAGGGGTGCGGTGGTGGGAGTCGCTTGTCCAGGAGTATCCGCCATGGTTTGACTTTGATATGATTTGTCGGGGCTGGAACCTGCAGTCAGTGCATTTCCCAAAGAATAGAGCGTCGTTATCACGGCATCTTGAGAAAGAACCCCTAGAGTCTGAGCGAGGCATCGCGCGGCCACGGCGATAATAGGCCCCGTAGAAACGCCACCCTGAACGATAAATCTCATGAGGGAGCGAGACCCAGGCGCTGCATTGTTCGGCGACATCCTAGCAACAATTGCCGTGCTCTTCAAAACAGCTGTTCCTAGCTCGATGGATGACATTTGAGTAGGGTCTGTCAGAGTTTCATCCAGCCAGGAAACGAAAACATCACTTCTGGCAATATCTTCGGCTAAGATCACGCAATTTAGGAATGCAATTAGAGCAAGCGCCTTCACAGAATAAGTAAGCTGTTGTTGCCAAGAAGAGCCAAGCTGCAGATAATCAAAGCCATCTTCCAAGAGATGCATTTCTTCGTTGACAATCTGTGCGATACATTGAATAAGGGAGATTTCGGCATCACCGTGGCTCCTAGCAATGCCTACGCCGTTCATGTAGTCGTCAAGCATTTCATCAGTAGTCAAGTCCTGCGATCCAAGGAGGGATGATGCGCAGGACTTGACAAAACCCATATAACCTTCTTGCAGAAGGATGCCACCCAAAGGCCGTCCATGGGCAGCATAACGACGAGCGTATTTTCTCCAGTCTCGAAGGAAAGGGTCTGTTGCACTGGCGTTGCGAACGGTGGAGGAAGCAGTCTCAACAGCAACCATCAACTTCTCTGTGAACATTGACCGTAAATGTTCAACGATCTGCAACTTTTCACTCGCAGCCCAGAAAGAAGTATGGAGGGCCGAGGCCTCCAAGAAGCCAACGAGAGAAACTGCGATTGACAGAGTATTTGTAGACCCTTGTGTAGCGCCATGTTTATCGGCCCCGGAATCTTGCGTGTCAATAGCTCCCGCGCAGCTGTACAAGTATTCATTGACCGCATAGAAAACGGTGTCACGCAATGACGGATAGCAAGATCCCAGGGACAGAAGAGCCGTGGTTATATTATAAGTCAATGATTCCCATGGCGACGGCTTGATGTTGTGCAAAAAAGGCGAGGTCCGAAAGGCCTGGCTGTGAGATTCCGGGAGATACTGGGATAGCTGCGCAACCAATCGGGAGGCGTGCTTCTCTTCCTTAACCGACGGGGAAGCTTTGCATAGTGCGAGAAGAACATCTAATTCCCGAATGCTCTGTATAAGTCAGCGAACATCCCAATCGATGAGGAAAATGCCTGGAAGACGGACCATGGGCACCCGCGCAGTTGGAGTCTGGGACCTCGGAGCCCCATTGTGTAATCCGTTCGGTTGCTCCTGGTCTGCACGCTCACATTGTTCGGTAAGTCGCGCAATGTCGGATTCCTCGTCGACGACCGGTGATTTAACAGCCAGGGTCGCAAGTTTCCTCAAAGCGGAGGATCTGATGTTGGTCGAGAAACTGCATCGTTATCGTATTGCCGTTAGCCAGGGCTACAAGGTGGACTTGGGCAGAGATCATGACGATTGGTTCCTTACTCGTCCATTATCAGGGGCCAAAGTTCCCAGCGGAGGGACCGCTGCTCCAAACTGTTTCGAGATATGTAATATTCCTTTTAATCGGTTCCAATTTCAGGTGTTGGTGGTGATGGTGATACTAGCATCAATGGAGGTGGTTTCCCCTGGAATTGATCAACTCCGCCGAATCCACGTGCGGAAGTGAGACTAAACATAAGACAAGTACCTTTGAACGGTAAATTAATTACCTAGTAGTACTAGTGTGGCTCAACACCCGAAGTGCCTGAATATCGTACAGAGTATGTAAATTTGATGGCATTATTACAGAGCACTCTGAGAACTGGGTCAGGAAAGAGCCTCAATCCATTTATTTCATGATTCCTGGAACCAGGGACCATTCTATTGCTTCCATAGTACAGCGACGTAGCTTTAATCATATTACTGTATCTGTAAATCGACTACACAAACTGCCACACATGGGCTACGGTTCCGTTCCCGGGCCCTAGCATCATCTGTGCTCATTATATAGTCCGTGCCATTTCCATTCATTCATACAAAAGACAAGGCGTGTGGCGAGAACTCCATCGTTACCCGATTAGGAAGCCTCCGCCCCCAGGCTAGTCACCCCGAGCTCTCTTTTTCTCTCTTGTCTCTCTCCTTCCTGTCTCTCTGTCCTTCTGCAAAAAAAGAAAAGAGACGATCTCCCTCTTATCTTCTCTCCTCCCAAAGCCGAGAATAATCATTGTTACCACTATTGCTATTTTCTCTCCATTTTCGATCTAAGCAAGTGGAAACCAATAATCGACCAGCCTTTAAAACCTTCGGAATCCAGTCAAGCTGCTACCTTCGGTCTCAAGCTACCCTTTATTGGCTGTCTGAGCGTGACGAGATCGGTACATCCACTTCGAGGCGTCTTACGGGTTTAAAAGACAGCGAACGAAAATGCCTCCTCGCAGCGACAAGAGCTCTCTGAAACGGGACAGGGTATTCCTTGCTCCTTTTGATGATGACCGTGCTTGTTTGTTTTTTTTCCTGTTCACTAACAGCTCTGTTCCTATAGGCCAGTCAAGGTCAAGATGCTCAGGATCAGAAAAGACCTCGTCGCTCGGAAAGAATATCGTCTCTAAAAGAATCGAAAATTACTACTCCGGTCAATCAGGATTACCTCCCCACACCGTTGACCGAGCAGGATTCAACCATTACGGATCACCCGAATCATGAATCAACAGCTACTCCGCCTAGCAAGGCCCGTCACCCAACACCACCCAATCCGCCGCAAGGGTCTCAATCCACGCCGGATAGTACCCAACCTCTTTCGCAATTTGTGTATCCCCCGGGGGCATTTGCCGACGAAGTCGATGATGAGGAGGGCGAGGGTGTTTGGGGCTACTTGCTTCCGCTCGATAGCAAAATCGAACGCGGACTGGTGCTCAAGAAACGCGAGGGTTGTCATGGTCCAAAGGATGATGCGTCCAAGGCGAAGCCCGATAATGACAAAGGGCCGGGCAGGAGCTCTGGGGGTGGAAAGAAAGATAGCCCTCCCGGCGGTTATCTAGTTGGTCGTCATCCGGAATGCGGTAAGTTACGAGATAAATAATCATTGCTGGTGGGAAAAGCCTTGCTAATAGCCGTCTAGATCTGATCCTCAAGCTTCCCACAATATCCAACCGGCATTTTCTCCTGTTTTCGGAGAAGAAAAAGGGTGATGTTGTCGCCATGTTAGAAGATCTTTCCAGCAACGGTACCTTCGTCAATGACGCAATGGTTGGGCGCAACAAGCACCGCGAGCTCGAAGATGGCGATGAAATTTCGATCTTGAATGAGGCACGTTTCTGTTTCAGATATCCTCAGTCTAAGGAGACCAACAACTTCCGCCAGCAGTACAAGATTCTCCAAGTACTCGGAGAAGGGCACTTCGCTGCGGTCTATCTTTCTGTTGATCGTGCCTCCGGAGAGCAGTATGCTGTAAAATGGTTCCGAAAACGTTCGGGTGAATCACAGAAGACACAATCAGATACTTTGCAGCAGGAGATCGCTCTTTTGATGGGCATCAATCATCCGAGCCTTCTTTGCCTTAGAGAAACATTTGATGAAAATGACGGGGTTTACCTTGTCACAGAGCTTGCTCGAGAAGGCGAACTGTTCAACCTCATAGTCAGCAAGCAAAAACTGTCCGAGGATGAGGCTCGCCACGTCTTTCGTCAGTTATTCGAAGGGTTGAAGTACTTGGTAAGACTGCTGTGATTTTTCCTCTTTAACTCAGCATGGACATACTAATTAAGTACATTTAGCACGATCGGGGAATTGTTCATCGAGACATAAAGCCCGAAAACATACTCGTCGCCGACAAGAATCTGAACGTAAAGTTGGCTGATTTTGGGCTTTCGAAGATAATTGGCGAGGATTCGTTTACAACAACTATGTAAGTCATGGGCATTAGCGCGCGTTAGGCAGCTGAACTGACGTCTCTCGTGACAGGTGCGGAACTCCGAGCTGTAAGCTACAATATCCCTATCTTTTCTCTTCCAATGATCTGAGCATATAAGGTGTACTTACTGTGTTTCAGATGCCGCTCCTGAGGTTCTGGTGAGGGAGGACCACTATCGGAGATATACAAAGGCCATCGATATTTGGTCCCTTGGTGTCGTTCTCTACATATGCCTTTGTGGATTTCCTCCATTTTCGGACGAACTGTATTCGCCAAGGAATCCGTACAGACTAGTCGACCAGATTAAGCTGGGGCGATTCGACTATCCGTCTCCCTATTGGGATTCCGTGGCCGACTCGGCTCTGGATCTCATAGACCGGATGCTCACAGTTGATGTAAACAAAAGAATCACCGTGGACGGTTGTCTGGAGCATTCATGGCTTGTTGGACAATCGACAAGCCTTACTGATAGTACTGATGGTTTGACTGGAGCTCTCGGTAAACTTGACTTCTCAAAACGCAAGGTTCAACGCCAGCGGACGTTGCTCAGCAGCATCAACGATGTTCGGTACACTGAGCGGGAAGAGGGTGGCGCTCCGGTGAAAGTGTTCCACAAAAACGAGGCCGGAAGACGTGTGCTTAACCGTCCCTCTCAAGTTGTTATCCAACAGCAAGGACGCGAAGCTGGCCCCGACGCTGATAGTGCTCCAGAGGATTTTGCCAATCTCGGTGAGCGGGGTGATCCAGTCATATATGGAAGAGAGTGATTTGTTATTGCCCTTGAGTATGGAGTGAGTCGATGTTGACAAAAAAAAATCTGTGGAGTATCATTTTCTCTATACCCCTGTTTCTTTCTCTTGTTTTTCCTCGCATCTCCCGATTGTGTGAGTGTTGGTGTGCGCTGTGTCCCTCTTTCGGCGTCTACTCTTATTATTTGAGTCTGTTAGTATCATCGTGGAAGGTACTTCTCCGTGCAGTTTCTTTATTTGCATTAAAATGGTGAGAATTGGGTCAAATGTCCGAGGAGTATATGAACCATGCTTCGAGTGGCTTTTCTCTTTTTTGGGTGGGAGATAGTTTCTCTTTAGTCTACAAAAGCTGCTTTAGCAACGCAATGCTTTCACACTATTACACTCAATAATACTTGAATTGGCGTCTTCCAAATCTGTAGGCTTTCTCTCACGATCCATGTTCTTTGCTGGTATCACGATCAGGACGCATAGATTGTCAGGCAGCAAGGATGTCTGACTTTGACTCAAATTCGGTTGCTTCATGGGAAACCTCCATGGTCCTATAGGAAATTCAACGCAAACTCGTCAATGTTCGTTCGTTCTTCGTACTCGCGGATCAAGCAGCCTCCCTCCTATTACTGCTTGCAGTATATATTTACAGTAGTGGCCTGTAGGGTCACGTAGTAAGAAACAACTAGAAATCAATTCGCCATAATATTAAGGCATGGACGCGATGAATGTCAGGTTAGCTGTCTACTGGGGAGTCTAGTCCGTTCTACGTGGACTTGTTGATATTAATCATTACATATTAGGGTTCGACCGATACATATATCTCGGAGAGAGCCAGCGGGACATGCGAACTGAAATCCTGCTAGCTACCTGCAATAGGTACTGTACTACGTAGTGTACTTTGGTTTCCAAATGTCGATATTACCTAAATTTCAGTTTTTATTTTATTGTTTATTTTTTTATTCTGCCGCCTGCAGGAAGATTGCATATTGCTCTATTGTTACTGGATGAGGTTAAAGAAGTGGAGGTAAGAGAAGTACTCCGGAGTACAGGTACTTGTAAGTGAGACTATCCTCCGTAGTATTCTGACCCTGTCAAAAGATAGCAGAGAGATGACAGAGAAGTAGAGAATTCGACGAAAATAAGAAGACAGACATATATTCTAACTTAATAAAGTTCGATAGCACACTACTGTTTGTTGCATGGCGAAATTCATTCAGGTAGAGCACGGAGGAGGCAAGAAAAGGTTGGATGACTAATACATGACTAAACCAACAGTGCTGCCTGTGATTCGGTCAGGAGGCAGGTTATGGCCGGCCGTGTACTTGTACTCCGTACTCCGTAGTTAATAATAATAATCATACCACCGCCAGCCGTGTGGAAGGGTCACTGTTGACTATTTTCTTGTTGTGACCGTTACCTTCTGTCGAAAACAGGTACTGTCTGCTGTTATTCAATTCTGCAAGGCCTCTTGGAGCGCCTATAACTGAACCATTGTTTCCTATCTACATACCATTCCTTGTCTTTTTCCAATCCCCTTTTAACTGTCGTGTTCTCTTTCCTTACACAGCCATGGGACTTCTCGCGGTCCTTGTCGATAGGTTCTGCGAGCACTGCTCAGCCCAGTCAATATGGATGCTTGTTTCTGTGGCTCTGCTGGCTCTTCTCAGCGTGTCTGTTGTCTTCAATGTTCTACGACAGGTCCTGTTCAAAAATCCCCATGAACCCCCGGTAGTCTTCCACTGGTTCCCCTTCGTCGGTAGCACCATCAGCTATGGCATGGATCCTTACAAGTTCTTCTTCGACTGCCGCGCAAAGGTACGTACTTATCACGCCAATTAAGGGGATTCACATTTCTAATTGGATTCGTGTTTTAGTATGGCAACATCTTCACTTTCGTCCTCCTTGGCAAGAAGACTACGGTTTACCTGGGTACCAAAGGCAATGAATTCATCCTCAACGGAAAATTGCGCGATGTTTGTGCTGAGGAGGTCTACTCGCCGCTCACGACCCCTGTCTTTGGTCACAGTGTCGTCTATGACTGCCCCAATTCCAAGCTCATGGAGCAGAAGAAGGTACGTGAGAAAGCAAGGCCCCGGATGGTCGTGCTGTCATTGAAGAAATCGGGCTAATTAAAATGCAGTTTGTCAAATTTGGTCTTACCTCTGAAGCCCTTCGCTCCTATGTCCGTCTGATTACCGCCGAAGTCGAGAACTTTGTCGAAACCTCTCCCGCTTTCAGAGAACCCAAGGGTATCTTCGACGTTTGCAAGGCGATCGCTGAGATCACCATCTACACTGCATCGCGTTCGTTGCAAGGAAAGGAAGTTCGGGATCGGTTTGACTCGACATTTGCAGAGATGTATCATAATCTTGACAAGGGGTTTGCGCCGATCAACTTCATGCTTCCCTGGGCGCTCTCCCCCATAACCGGAAGCGGGACGCCGCTCAAAAGAAGCTGACCAAGACGTACATGGCAATCATCGACGAGCGCCGCAGGTCTGGTGGCAAGAAGGACTCGGAAGACATGGTTTGGAACCTCATGTCGTGCGTCTATAAGAACGGTGCTACCATCCCGGACGAGGAGATCGCTCACATGATGATTGCCCTGTTGATGGCCGGTCAGCACTCGTCGTCTTCCACCGCTTCCTGGATCGTCCTGCACCTTGCAACAAGCCCGGAAATTACCGAGGAGTTGTACCAGGAGCAGCTTCGCGTCCTTGGTTCTGATCTGCCTGAGCTCACGTATGAGAGTTTGCAGAAGCTGGAACTGCATTCCAAGGTTATCAAGGAGACTTTGCGCATCCATGCACCGATCCACTCGATAATCCGGGCTGTGAAGAACCCAATGCCGGTCGACGGTACTCAGTATGTCATTCCAACGTCTCATAATGTCCTGTCTTCGCCGGGTGTCACTGCCAGAGACGAGGAGTATTTCCCCAGGCCCCTTGAATGGAACCCCCACCGTTGGGACGAGGCCCCTCAGCAAAATCAGCAAAAGACGGAGGAAGAGGAGCAGATTGACTACGGGTATGGCTTGGTCACCAAAGGCACTAACAGCCCCTATCTGCCATTTGGTGCCGGACGGCATAGGTGTATCGGCGAACAATTCGCTTATGTGCAACTTGGTGTCATTACTGTCGCACTCGTCAAGATGTTCAAATTCCGCAACGTCCCCGGTGTTCAGGACGTTCCGGAGACAGATTACTCGGTAAGTCGCTATTTATTTGCGCACATCTAGATACCTATGGGTTCTCATAATCTAATGCTTGGTATAGTCTCTGTTTTCGAAGCCCCTCGGCCAATCGTTCGTGCAGTACGAAAAGCGCCAGCTTCCAACCAAGGCATGATCGAAGTTATGTATTATTAAAGCGATGTCCTACGGAAAACCCTACGGAAAACAAAAATTCAGGGCGGAACAGCCTGGACCATTCGTGGAGCAAGTCAAATGGTTTGACCGATTGTTACATTTCTGAACCCAGGTCTCCGGGTGCTTTCTGCTATCCTGCACATTGATTCCTCTTGACGAATGATTCTTGAAGTTACTTTTTCTTTTTCTTTTCTCTGTGGCTAGTTGGACTACCCACGCTTCTTTTTCAGCACCACGCAGTATGCAGTACATCTGTTTAATTCCTTTTGAGACATATAGACGATAATTCCACACAGGAAATGATACAATTGCTACCTGGCAATGTACATATCTAACTATCTCTCTTCTACTCCGTCCTGCGTTTATAGCAATTTTTCAAATCTGGAAATCGAAAAAAAAAAAAAACATCATCCCTTCGAGGCTGCGAAGTGTTTCAAGTCATAAAATGTAGAACATAGAGAAAAGAGCTATTATACAAATCTTGGACAAATACCCGACTGGCGTGCCCTGGAACCAGCGACTGTTGTTGTAACCACACTCCACGACGCCTTTCTACACCACGTCCTTCAATTTTGTTATCAACGCTCTCTTGAATACACAAGGTCTATGCCGGGCCCTTCCTGGCCGCTTCAATTCGCTTCCTCGCCCGGACCTCGGCCTGTCTGCGCTCACCACCATCGACCTTGTGTCCTTGTTTGTCCTCCCACATGCCTTCCTGGACCTGAATCAAAGCAGCAGCACCGTTGGTGCCTTTGATCTGCTTCAAGAATGGGCCCCTAACCATCGATCCCTGGTGGATTTTCATATGCGCAATTTTTTTCAGCGGACTTGACGAGTTGTGCTTATAGCCGGTAGCGTCGGGACCGAGATTCACAATGGCCTTCATTGTACCAGGGGTGGAAGTAACAGACGCAGGTAATTCCGGGGCTCGAGAGGGGGTTGGTTTCCCTGCAGGTACCTCAACAACTCTTAACTGCGCAACACCATCAACCACATTCACGAGATCCCCCCCGGGTCCATGCTGGCCTTGCCTGAACTTTTCCCGTTTCCGAAGTAGATACCGCCGCTGGCGTGTAGGTTCGATGCCCATCTCTCGAAGCTCCGCAGATGAGAGAGTGAAGAGTTTCTCCCAGGAGGGGAATTTGTCGGCATGCTTGGACAAGCCGCGGCCAATTAGAGTGAGGAAGGTTGGGACATCGGGGACGAACGGAGTCGGCGAGGGGACTTTTTGAGGCGCATGATTGCTATGAAGGCACCGGATGCATTGCCTTGTCACACTGAATGGTTTTATCAGTCTTGCGGAGAGGAGGCCGAGTTGCGAGCCGCGCATGGCCATAGTTGTGTCGAGTTTTGCCCGGTGTGCGAGTGAGAGCCCGGGTCGTGTTGGCTCTAAAGACAAAGGGGAATTTATAGAAACCAGAAAAGGAAAAAGTTCAAGTGTACCAATAAAGACCCAGCCCAATTCCTTCCAGGCTTCGTGTGGCCAACCTCTTTGGTGTTGTATATTGTACTCCGCAATGCGAATTGAGAAATTTGGAGGGATGTCGGTCCAGCGCCTACAGAGTACACCTGGGATCAACTAAATTCCGGCCTGTTTCGCGGATTCCCGACAGCTCCGACAGATTTGGGGATACAGTTCGAACATCCACGACTGGTTCATGTAATTGAAATGTCAACGAGCTAACGTTCAAGCTTCATAAATCAAACCACCCTTTCTACCTGCTGTCGAAGTCCATTTTGGGACGAAATGAGTCCTCCGCCGGTCCTTACCACTCGTTGAAACAGCTCTTGGCGATTTGACTCGCCTTCTTTTACTACGCGTACAAATAAATCGACCACCATCACCTGCTGTCACACTGTTGCTCTTTGGAACTCGCAAGTATGGCAGTGTCACCTTTGGTTCCTCGCTCGCCTTCAGTAACAAATTCTGCTTCTGCCGGGACAGTCAAATTAAAAGGCGCCAATGTCCCAAGCTCAACACTTAAACCGGAGAACACATCCTCCCCCTTGCCTTCACAAAATTCAGACCGTGAACTCACAGAGCAGTTGAATGACGATGTGAGGAACAAGTATGTGAAAGGTTGGTATACTTCATGAATCTCGCGTTCTTATTCCGCTGGTTCTCATTCTGGTTTTTTTTTATTTTTACAGAGACTAATTTGAAGCAGATAAGAAGCTTGGTGAAGGTACCTATGCCGTTGTATTCCTCGGCCGTCTGCGAACCGAACCGGCCTCGTTTGTCGCTATAAAGAAGATCAAAGTCAATGCCGAATATAGAGATGGGCTGTCCATGGACGCGATCCGCGAGGTCAAATACCTGCAAGAACTGTCACATCCTAACGTCATTGCACTCCACGACGTCTTCTCTTCCAAGGATCAAAATTTGAATTTGGTTCTGGAATATTTGCCGCTTGGGGATCTGGAAATGCTTATTAAGGACGGAAATGTCCAGTACGGTGCCGCCGATGTCAAGGCGTGGATGGGGATGCTTGCTAGGGGTGTCTGGTTTTGTCATGAGAACTTTGTCTTACATCGGGATATCAAGCCGAATAACCTTCTGATTGCCTCTGATGGCGAGGTCAAACTAGCAGACTTTGGTCTGGCCAGGTCCTTTGCGGACCCCTACATGAACATGACGCACCAAGTCATCACCCGTTGGTATCGCCCTCCAGAGCTGCTCTATGGTGCCCGGCAATATGCTGGTGCTGTTGATATCTGGTCTATGGGGATGGTCTTTGCAGAGCTTCTTCTTCGGGTTCCTTTTGTCGCCGGGAATACTGACCTCGACCAAATCGCGAAGATATGCGAGGCCTTTGGCACGCCGACAGAGGACAATTGGCCCGGGGTCACGAAATTGCCGAACTATCTCCCTCACGGTAACCAGCTTGTCCCGGTCCAAGGCCGAGATTTCTTTCTGCGCCAATTTCCGAATGCCGGGCCGGTGGGTGCTGATCTGCTCATGTCCATGTGTGCACTGGATCCTAGAAAGCGGAGAACTGCCAGTCAGGTCTTACAGCACGACTGGTGGTTGACAGAACCGCGGCCAACAAATAAACAAGATCTTCCTCGGAAATCCGGAGGCACCCAGAAAATGGGCGATGATTTGACAAGGCGTGGAGGGGAGCTTGATGAAGGTGCTTTCAAGAATGCCGCTCGCAGACTGGACTTTTCCGGGGTGGGGTAGAGAGCGCATCAATAGCGTTTCGCGTGATAGGAAAGCTGATCTCTTGAGACACCTTACAAGTATTTACAAAATATAATCCTAATTCCAATAATATTCAAGTCTCTTTCAGCCACCACCCTGCCGAATCCGACTCGTCAAATCCTCTATTGTGGAGCGTGCGTGTACCGTCTGCTGATGATTTGACCCAAGGGGCACGTGTATAAGAGTTGGGGGGAGGTATCTGTCCCTGCATGGTTCCCGTACCGGCTCGTCGGGCAGGAGTTAATGTTTTAGATGGAAACTCATTCTGCTACTCGGGCCGCAAGCTGTGTGTATATGGAACAAGAGATGCATGTAATTAGCCTGTACTCTGTACCTGAGATCCCGGAACTGCAGTTGCAAGACATGTTTGGATCTGCAAGGCCTTCATGGTCGTGTTCTCCATAAACGGACGTCTTGATGTATTGTGAATCAATATGGGACATGTCTATCTGACCATTCGAATATACTCGGCAGTTAGTTAAAATAGGAAAACAAAAATAAATTAATTAAAATTAAAATAAAAAAGAGCCTGTCACGGGAATGCACTGATACCAAGGTGGTGTGTATTTCGTATGTGCGCACGCCATGAGAATGGATAGACGTTAGACCCCTCCCCCTTTTGTCTATTTCCTTAGTGACAAGCTGAGTCCGAGTTTAGGCTAGGATTAATTAAGATTATCTTTTTTTTCTCTTAATGTCCCACCAGGACTTGGTTGGCGCGGCCGGAGGGTGTGTTCTTTGAGTACCGACAAGTACAAGTACTAATAGTAGTGGATGGAGCAGAAGCTCAAAGTTAAACCTAATAATTCCAGGGCTACGAGAGGTCTCTCCGGTTTGATTCAAAGAGATGATAATATTAATATAAAAAAAAAGAAAAGGGAGGCCAATAGAATAAAAACCGATGTCCAGAGTAATGAATGCTTCCGCAGCCATCCCTTTTGTGTTAGAAGGATTAAGCGTCGGCGTGTTGCCCGGAGTAGGGCTACTCTGATTCGGTTCCTGCGGACCTTTTTTGAACCCCTGAAACCCTGTATCTCTAACAGACAAAGGGCACGACTTCTACGTAATGTCAGGGGTATTCCATACATAATGATTATTACTATGCATGCTTTAAGTTATTTGGGGTTATACTCCGTATAGTAATGCTCCATCGAGATAAGAAAGGATCCAAGGAGTCAGGCGTTGTTATTCGTCCGCTATGGTAAAGCGCAGAGAGCGAGAGAGATCTGAATACTCCGTAGCTGAAGTAGGATCTGCAGCGCCAAAGAACTCCGGACCAAGTGGTCTGAAGCATCTTCATTTCAAGGGAAAAAAAAAAGCTTAGAAAAATAGCACTTCATAGGCAGGCTAGCGGGCAAGCTAAAAGGCACCATCACCATCACATCACACTCCTGCTCCCTCCGTGCAACTCAATCATATGTTGCTCTAGAAATAATAAAAGAAAATATATCAAACCCCCACATCCCCTGCTTCCCAGCTTCGTCGCATATTCCAACGGTCCCAGCAAGTAAAATAAGTTCATGGCACTTTCAGTTGGGAACAGCGTAAGTCTTACCGGTTTAGATCCAAGAACCAAATTTAATTCGAAAGCTGTTGCGGGCTAGCATGAAAGTAATAAGAATAGCAAGGGAAATCGTAAGCCTTCTCACGACGGAGCAGCAGTTGGGGTAGAGAGAGTCTGTACGGATCCCAGTAGTAGTCTTGCTTGCTTGCTTGTATTCGTCGTCCTTCCTCTCTTCCCCTCGGTCCTCCTCTCAATAATCTTCACTTCCTCATTCTCTCTCTCTCTCTCTCTCTCTCTC
>PQMF01000252.1:0-23496 GCA_003004485.1 Aspergillaceae sp. MA 6039
AAAAAGAAAAAAGAAGAAGAGAAACAGGGCGAGTCAAACTCACGAGTCAAGCGATGATGGCTCGTCATTTAATCTGGCCATCCTCCAGCACAGGAGACGGTGGAAGTACGAACGAACCATCGAGCTCCAATGATTGAAATAGTGGTAGAACCAGGATTCATGCAACAAGAAGTTCAAGCACAGATCTGCCTTCCTCTCCTCAGAAGCGACCCATGTATTCCACATGCAGAAGATGAATGAAAACACTCGAACTTCTGTCAAAGAATTATGACTTTGCATCATTTGTCGACACACTTCCAGCCAAAATGGCCAGTCAAAAAGCACCATCTCAACAGATTGGGAGTATTTGGTGATGATGGGAATCACTTCCTCCATGAAGTCACACAGCAGGAAGCATGCGTTGTGGTCATACAGGGATGTTCTTTGCATGGCCATTTTCATGACTCCACAGAACGACTCGGCATATAGAAGTCGTGCGCGATCCGGTTCAACAGATGATTCCGACAGGAAGTCCCGCAGGAGAATGATGAGACGGTTCTCCGCCATGGACCGGTGACTGTTAGCTGCGCCTAGTGGCAAGGCCGAGACCGTAGCATCAGCACCCTCAATGAAATCGTCAAAAGTAGTAGCGGCAGTGTTCTGGTTATTGTCAACCACCTGGGGGCCAGGCTGCTTATGCAGGGTATTCTCTAAAACTACGAGAAGCTGCGCGTGAATGGGCAGAAAACCGGGCGCCAGAATCCGCTTCTTCTTGTCAATTCCTCGCGGCATTGAATCCGCATATAGGATATGTACGAATTTGACAAAGACAAAGAAGAGGTCTGTGTCACGGCCACACCATCGGGAGACCCATGGACTATGCCACGGGATCTGGTGGGCGTTCACGGGAACTTCGGGCTTTTGACGGAGATACCTCACCAAGGGAGCATGGGAGTGGAAAGTTAACGGCTGCAGCGCCAGTGGGAAGCTTATGGCCAGGTCCTGGGTAAATGAGCGCGTGGAGCTACTTCTGCCTACACACGACTCGGCAAAGACCCGTTGGTAGCTGCTGGCAGGAGTACTCCACAGTCGAACCAGGACATCCGCCACACCCGGACAGAAAAAGAAGGCATACGCGCATGCTTTCCCACAAAATGCTACCAGACTGGCCGGAGCATGCCTCATGGACATTCGTTCCACGACAAATGCCATCTGGGCCAAGAGATTTTGGATGAAGATGTTTCGAATGTTGTGATGTATCGACTCCAGGAGGAAATCTGAGCCCGAGGAGCGATCCGAACTGTCTGACAAAGAAGTGGACGTATGTTGTAGCGACTTGGGTAGGCTGTCGCTGGGGTGGGATACCGGGAACGCAAGCCTCCACTCCGGCCGGGTCATGATTCCGACCACTGCCTCCAAGTATACTGGTCGATCCGTGCCGGAAATCGACTGGTTATGCTTTCCATTGAGCATTTCCAGCAACCCCGTCCACCATTTATTGAGGATGTTGACTCGACGGTCCAGGTCTTCGGGTCTCAGGTTCTTACACGAATGAAATTGATGACGGTTGAGGAATGGGATCAGAGAGGAACGAATCACATTGGCTTTCAAGGCGCTTGACTTGGATTGGAACCTAGAAGCAAAAATTTAGCTCACGAGATACCAAAAAAAATAAAAAAAAATAAAATAAAATAAACAAATAGATAAGCAAATAAACAAATAAAAACCACTTACTTCTGAAAATCCGCCTCAAGTCCCCGAAATACTCCCCAGAGATCATCTTTCTTTCGTGGAGGGTCCACAGTGCCTGCTAAAGCCGTGGTCGAGGCCGCTGCCGACTTGGACATCGGTGGCAGAACTGGGGTCGAGACATTGAGAGACGCAGAGAACTTCTCGAAGGAATTTTTGGGTCGTAACGAAGTTGTTGAAGGGCTGTAGGGCGAGTCCACACTCTCCCTGTGACCGTGGGTTACGACGGCCACCATGGGGCGCCGTGGCCGCTTATTGAGAACCGTGCGCTTGCGAGGGGGTGGCATAGAATCTGGATCGGTGCCGGAGTCTGATTGCGAAGTACCTTCTATGTTGAAGTCTGGTTGGGACGGGGGGCTCTCGTACGACACATCCTCTATGCGCAAGGCGCGTGATTTTGGAGGTTTGGAAGGAGACGGGCTTTCAGGTCTAGACAACGGCGAGCTGGAGCCCCACGGTTTGCGCGCAAGGCTAACGAGTCTGCCAGACATCGCACGAGCTTTAGAAGGCCTGGCCACCGGCTCTGGCGGTCTTGTTTCTGGAAATTTGAAGAGAACATTCTGTGATTCGGAAGTGGGCGACGCGTCATTTTCGTCCAGTTTCTCCGTCGACTCCGCCACGCGCGAGACAGCTACGGCCGGGTCCTTGTTCTTCGAGCGAATGGACGTGCGACGCAGAATATCCTTCCCGGCAGCAACATCTTCCTTTGTGGGCGACGGGGTCTGGTTGGGAGAGGTCAAGTCCGAAAAGGTCCTTCGCAACGGGGGTGAAACGGGGCCAGTCACATCAGTCTCTGGGAGATTCTGGTAACTGGCAGAACGAGATAAGGAACCTCTTTCCTCGCGCTTGCGATGGCTAAGCAAATCGGGGGAGGAATCCGGCATGATCGGTCAAGGGGCTCGCAACAGTATTTATCCGTGTTGAAGCAGAGCAATGACACGGGGGAGGGACATGTACATGTCGGGCACTCCGTCAAGGGGATTATGGGATTATAGAAGCCGTAGCTACAGCCGTGATATTGGCGATGGAGAGGCCAGCTCTGCCATGCACAACCAGCTTTCTTGTAGGGTTAAAAGGTTCAGCGTAGGAAAAACAAGAGAAGCTGTATTGGGGGGGGAGGGGAGTCGCGGAAGGCACGGAAGGCAGTAGTCGAACGCGAAAGAGGAGGCGGAGAGAAAGAAGAAAAGGAGCTCGAGCAGGCGAACTGAGTAGTTCAAGAAGCTAGGCTGGCCTCACTCCTTTGATGAGTTCAGGTCAATCATTCGGAATGTACGGTATGCGGCAGGCGGCTGGAAATAGGAACTCCACATCAAGGGTAAGTCAGCAGTCAATTCCGATTGCAGGTATGCGTTTACAGAGAGGGGTTATGATATGCTATCCCCAATAAGAAAGAACGGTCACGAGTGTCAAGAAAGAGAAGAATTCAAGACGTACCTCTCTGTACAGCTTGGTCCGTCTCCTGGGGCAAGGGGAGTGGAAGAGGGGGATATTAAGGAGAAGTAATGGAAGAAAGACCAACAAAGATGAAGCAGTAGAAGTATAGACAGAATAAGGGGAGGGAAGAAGAGGAAGAGAGAAAACCACAAGAAGGGCAAGAGCTGGAAAAGCCAAGATGAAGCTGAAGATGGCCCTGAGTATAAGGAAGAGGAGCGGAAGATTCAAGAGTGTTTGTGATAGATTATGGACTCTGGGAGGGGGGTTGTTAGTAGGGCTATTATTGCCGGGGTTACACTCTTTCAGCGATATATAAGCAGTCCATCACAACCAGAAAGAAAGAAGAAACAAGAAAGGAGGAGGAAAGAAAAGACAAAAAGACCAGAACCCGAAAAGAAGAAGAAAAGAAGAATCTCAGAAAACAATTATTGGCGATCTTCCCGTATGTATTGTGGTACGGTATGGTAATTACGTGACCAGGAACCACCGGCGGACTTGAACCACGGATTGAGCTGACAGACACGGTAATGCTCGCGTGTGTCTCCTGCTGTTTTACTTTGCTTTTTTTCCGTTTTACATGGATCGAAATCTTCATGTATACTCCGATGTGTAGAGATACGCGAAGAATGAAATTGTTTCCATCTTGTGGAGACTGCTGCGTCAATACCGTATGTACTTGTATAGGACTGTACCGTACTACACCATACAGATGCACATCATTAATCGTCATAACCTCGATCACTACGCCATAAGTATTGTTAAGTATAACTCTATGTATAACGACGGAGTACAGCTATAGCAGCTATAGCTATAACTATACGGAGTAAGCTTTAACTGCTTTCCGGAAATGCAATGCTTCCACAATCGATGCTCTCGTTGTCATTCTGGTAATAATCCGTATACGGAATGAATGAATGAATACCTTCAAAAAGCAAAGACCAAACAATGTCATTCACCTTCTGCAACCAGCCTTCTTCCACATCTTCCATGCAAGAAATGCCTTGAGACGCAGTCCAAAGAGCCCGACTATGCCCAACTCTCCCGTCCAAGTCCAGTGCAGAATATTGCTCCGTAAAAGCGGATCGACTCGATTATTGCCGGCGATCTCCTGTCCCATTCCTTCCTTCAGATCCACTCCAACAACCCGAACGAAGTAAGGTAAAAAGCAAAAGGCAAACGGGTCTGAGCTGTGGAAGAATATTACCGGATATTGCAGCAACTCTTGAGCTCGGTTCACGGTGCATGCATACAGTCAATACTCCGGAATAGACAGAATACCAAGGGCTTCTCGGAATGAGCCGTCTGCTGTGTCTGGGCCAGCATTCCGGTCTTTTCAAGGGAGGTTGGACGGGTCATATGCATTCGGATCCATTCATATTTAAGAGTGCGTTTCTGCTGATTCATTCCATTTTCGCCTGCCATCTGGTCTGCCATTCCAATCCCCAGAGATCTTCGTTTCTCGCGTTTACCCTTTCTACCTGGCGGTCTGAGAAATCCCACATTTCTCGGAGGACGTCTGGAGCTGTCATATTCGTCTCACGTATCCAGGTCCGGGCATCGTTCAACCCGATATCGCTGACTGCATTCTTCGCTTCTCTCCCCTGCGTACAAAGCCCAGCCATTGATCTCCATTCATGTACGGCGTATCATGCATGTTCTATGCGTGGGATGCGAACATGTCGTGATTTTTGCTCGAGTTGATGCAGCTTTGGTTCTCGGGAGGGATGATGCGGCGAGGTATTCCACCCTATATACTCTGGAGTATACTATGCAGGACTCCGCACAGAGATACTAATATATACGTAGTTGTAGGGCATTACCCCTTGATACGGAGTACTCCGCTGCTGACACCAATCCTAGCTTCATCAATCCACGCGGGCCAACGTCCATGATATAACAAAGATTGACAAAAAAGGAAATGAATTGTTCCGTAGTCTTAATTTACAAAAGATCCTTCAGGACTGAATTCCGTCCTTAGTTCTCCTTGTCCTTGTCGAAGCCGCATAAATCGTCTAGTGAGAGGAAGCCGGAGCCTCTTCCTCCTCCTCGACGAACCAGCTCTCCTCGGCAGGGGCGGCCTCACCGGCAGCGGCCTGGCCCTCAACCTCGACCTCCTGGCCCTCGTAGGATCCCAGCTCGTTGGGGAGGTTGGACTCTTCGGGCGATTGGGGAGGCTTGGGGACGGCGAACTTCTGGACGTGGGCCTCCGCATCACCGGGCTTGGCGGGGGTGGGCTTGTAGGCCTTGACCTCGCGGAGGTAGAGTTCCTGGACGGGGTCCGCTGCAAACATTGTCAATTGGGTCTCGTTCGTCCATCCATGCGACCGACCATTTCAGATAGAGTCGACAGCGGCGGGGCAAAGACAACCCCCGCTCCCAATTGGAGTCGCAAGAGGAAATGCAATATCACTTACCCTGGTGGGCAGACGAGGTCAGGAAGCTGCGGCGAGCAATGGGAATCTGTTGCCGAGAGACGCGGGAGAAAAGAGAGCGCTGAATAACCACCAACGACCCCTTCAAGTTAGCAAAACCTATCTTGCAACGAAATTGCGATACCCAACAGTCAGCAGTTGACGCTTACCGAGGCTCTGAGGCTTTGAGACATCATCGCGGCGGGACTGGTGGTGAGAAAACACAGCTCGGTGGAGGGGTGAAGAGGATGATGAGGTTCCGTCCATCCAGCGTGAGGTTCGATGTTTGCTCGGAACGCTTCGGCTTGGCATCCGTGCTGACTCAGCGCTGCGGCTCTGCTGCCTTGAACCTCTTTTCTTTCTCCTCTCCTTCCATTCCATCCCATCCCGCCACCTCGAAGAAAGCAACACCCTCGAGCTCCCTGTCCGTCGCCTCGATTCCTCTATCGTTTTTGATCTAGGCGGCCTTTCTTGTTTCGGGATCTTGACGACTTCGGCGCTACTCCTGTTCGCCTCATCCGATATCCGACATTTTCTGCGATATCGCTCAGGCTTTAACGTTGTAGCAGCAGTTCCTCAGATTCTGTTCGACCTCTACTTTCCGTGAGGATTTCGCTCATCTCTTACGGAGGCCTTGACTGGTTTATTGCGGTCGGAACAAGTTTGGTTTTGGGCTTCGTGGTGTTCTTTTCTGGGGTTGCGTGAAAAGGCTGAAGGTTTTCTTCGGGTGGAAGGTGCTTTACTTTTGGGAACTGGTCGCAGAACCAGGGCCCAAACCTTTCTGGAAAGGTAAAGCATCTGTTGACTGCGTTTCCTTTGGGGAAGTTCAACATGGACTTCAATTCTGGGGACAGTCAGGCTAACATTGACCATTGGAATAGTGGCAAAGACGTGACTTTGTCGTCAATTTTTTTTTTTTGCGCGAAGCACGCCGCTACTGTCTATTATCCTTTGTTCGTTCTTGAACAAAGAATCTGTCGCGAAGAAAGAACAGTTTTATCATTAAAGCTGTAATAATCTTCGGGTCCTTTCCCGACAAAAGTCATCAATCTGTATTCGCCGCTGTTCGTTCGCTTCTGTGCCCGCAAACATAACCTTACGGTTACACATAAGAAATTGGCAAGACGCCAACGCGAACGCTTCCTGTCCTGCAAGAAACCCACAAGAATGGCTGCCGTTTCCGCCTCCGCTATGTCGGATCACCAATGGAAGAAAAACCTATCGGCTCATGTCATTTGCCCTGAGTGCAAGGAGGTCCCGCCAAACTTGGAGTTTCCTGACTCCCATGAAACGGTCTGCGGCTCCTGCGGTCTAGTCCTCTCGGAACGGGAAGTTGACATGCACTCCGAATGGCGTACCTTCTCGAACGATGACCAGAATAACGATGATCCCTCTCGTGTCGGAGACGCCACGAACCCGCTGCTCAACGGCGACCAGTTGGAAACACAGATCGCCAGTGGTGGATCTGGTCGGATTCGCGATCTGTATCGGGCTCAGAACAAGCAATCGAGTGAGAAGGCGAACAAGGCGCTTCTTGCGGCATACAAGGAGATAGGCGCCCTTTGCGACGGTTTCAACATTCAGAAGAATGTAGCCGATACGGCCAAGTACCTTTTCAAGGTGGTCGATGATGCTAAGGCCTTCAAGGGCAAGTCGCAGGATGTGATCATCGCAGGTTGCATCTTCATTGCCTGCCGCCAATGCAAGGTGCCACGTACTTTCACAGAGATCTTTGCGGTGACAAAGGTGACGAGGAAAGAGATTGGACGTATCTACAAAGCTTTGGAGAAATTTTTCACAAACCAGAACCTCGAGCGCATCAACACGGTGGTGTCGAACGGCGGTGTCCCAGACCCCAATGCCACTTACACCGCAACCACGTCCACCAAACCCAGTGATCTCTGCAATCGGTTCTGCAACCTCCTCGATTTGCCCTACCAGGTCACCAGCGTGTCTTCTTCGCTCTCCGACCGGGTCACGACCATGGGCGATCTGGCAGGCCGGTCCCCATTGTCAATCGTGGCGGCTTGCATCTACATGGCCTCATACCTCATGGGTCATGGCAAGTCGGCCAAGGAAATCTCTCAGGTGGCACACGTCAGCGATGGAACAATTCGCGGTGCCTACAAGCAACTGTACGCTGAAAGAGAGCGTTTGGTTGACCCTGAATGGGTCAAGGAGGGTAAAGGCGATTTGAAGAATCTTCCTGCCAGCTGAGCGTGCCAGCTTGGTTCCATTCCATATCGCTGCCGCACGCGAGGCCTACCTTTGAATCTGTACTTTGAAATTGTCGCTGGAATCTTGCTTGCTAGTACAGCGTCATTTCGCCCTGCCTCCCAACACATGCCATGATACCAAATGGAACGTGTCTACTTTGCATAAATTGCTAAGATATCTGATTATGCACAGGTTCATCTTATTCCGAAAAACCTTTGATATCCCAATATTCAATCATTTAACTGTCCACTCTCACTACGAAACTAACTGCACTCGCTCACTGCGCTTCAGTCACACTTATCTACCTACTTATCATTTATTGCATGTGGAAAGAAATATGGCTCCTTTTCCGTTAGCGGACTGCTTATTATTACCTATTTAGTTCCTTCTATCCTAGCTTTTCTTGCATTTGTGTGATATAGCGTTTGAGATAGATATCTAGAAATTGATTGGGTGATACCTTTGGGTTGTATTTTCCCACTTTATCAGGATAGAATCGATTGTTATATCCTCAGAAGTAAGGCAACAAAAAAGACCTGTTCAGAACAATGACATACATACGAAATCTTGCAAAACATAACAAATACCATTATCAAATCATACCCGGTTACACATGAACGAAGTCACCATCAGACGGTCTCTTCCCATCGGCAGACGCAGCCATATTCTCCGCAACTTCATCTAACTTCGATTCGGGCGTCTTCAGGGCCGAAGCCGATCCATCAAGATTGTTGGCGGCGTCTCCAGGTGGTATGATTTCGTGCTGGATTACGGTTGTAGGCTCAGTTTGGACGGCGGGCTCTGTGGGAACGGGTGGTTCGCCGCTCTGCACGGCAGGCTCGGCTTTAGTGATAGATTCGGTTCGGGTGGCAGGCTCAGTCGATGTGGCGGGTTCAGGCTTAGGCTCAGGCTGAGCAAGGGCCACGTCGAGAGCTGTCCTGCTCTCCTCTGGCTTGGTAGCAGGTTCGACAGCTAGCTCGATATTCGATTCTGGCCGGTTAGCTCCGATATTGGGCTTTTCTTCTTCAGCCAAAGGCAGTGTCGGTGCTGGCTGCGGGTCAGTTGGTTCACCGACCGCATTCTTGGATATTTCGGGGGCCATGGGGATCACATCCGGCTGAGCTGGTTCAGCTTCGTTTTTATCTGCGCCATCACGCCCCTTATCGTCATTCACGACCAACTTGCCCTCGTCGTCGACTTGCCAGATGTTCCATGTTTCTGTTATCTTCACTTCAGGAACGGTGGCAGGTTTAGCACCAGCGGTCTCAGCGAGAGCAGGGGTAGGTGCAGGTGCAGGTGCAGGTGCAGGCTTCCTTCGTGCTGGACCACGAGCTCTGCCCTTGCGGGCATCCTGAAGTGGCTTTTTCTCCGCTAGAGGTTCTTCCTCCTTCTCCGGTGGCTTCGGGCCCTGAGGTCCAACTTGTAGACGTGAATTCAAATCGGACAGGAAGCCGGCCTTTAAGGCTGCTATTTTGCTTCCACCAGGACGAGAGGGCACCGGCGGTTTCGGCTTGACTGGTGGAATCTCTTTCTGCTCCTTCTGCTCTTCCGGGCTCCATTTGGCCGTTCGAGCCGGGACTTGCGGCTTTGGTCGATTTGGGATGCTTGGTGGTTGTCGTTTTTCGGGCGAGGCTGCTGGCTTAGTAGAGTTATCCGCAGGGGGCTTGGTAGGGGTTTCAACTGAAGGCCGCTTCTGAGGTCGAGAAGGGATACTTGGTTTTCGCGGTAATTCTGGGCTTTTGGACGCCGGCGCCTCTTGAGGGGCCCCTACCGTGGTCACCAACTGCTGGCTGTCCGGGGCGTCTTCCCAGACATCTTTACTCGGGAACCGTTGTTTGGAAAGGCTCGGGCGTTTCTGATCCTGTCCTGGCTGATCTTCGGACCCAAGGATATTCGTAGCAACTTCATGAGGATCAACAGAGGCAGCCTGGCTCCTACGGAAGGACTCCTCTTCGGGCGTCTCCGATGGTTCGTTCTTTGGTAGATCTGGCGTCGTGACGGTGGCGTGCAGTTGCAAGCTATTGGGGGTGTCCTCCCAGATATCCTCGCTAGGAAACTTATGCTTGAGAGTATCAGGCCGTTGCTTGAACCGTTCCGCTGTAGAAAGAGGCTTCTTCTCTTTGTTATCGTCTTCCGGGAACAAAGGTTCGTACTCGTCGACATCCTCCAAGGGCGTGTTGATATCTTCTCGCTCTTCACCGCGAGAAGCATAACGTGCCAGTGTAGGTCTACAGTGAAGACTCGAGGGTCTACTGCTGGCACGGCTGTGGCTGGCGCTAGAAGTCTGACTTTTGGTGTCATGGTCAAAACTGTCCCCTCTCTCAAGCGTTGGTGACACTGCTGGATGTTGGAAAGCAGATTCTGGGCGCACTTCATCGGCCGCCAGGATGGTTTCCTCTTCGTCACCTTCACCCTCTGCAGGTTGATGGAGCTTCTCTTCAGGGGCTGGGCTTCGAGCAAACCCATCAGGGTGATGAGCAGAATGATATGGGTCATCAACGTGAATTACTCCAGAATCCTCTGCTCCGTTCTCTTGCTTGCTCTCTATCTCTTTGGTGGGATGGCTCATCTTCCGCAGAGGGGACTCAAAAGTAGGACGTGCGCTACGGTCAGGTGCCGGTGATGCCATACGATGAGTGTACTCATCCGAGGCGATATAGCCAACCTCTTCTTCTGGGGTACCTGTCACAGCAGGAGAAGTCCCTGAAATGTTTCATTAGCTATTGTTTGGGTCGGAGTAAAGGAGAGAGATGAATATGGGACTCACCCAGTCCCGACCCAAGCATAGCAGAGCCACGGACAATTTTATTCAGGTCCGCGCTGCTCAGAGCTGAATCTGGTCGAGGGGTGACGACCGCCGGGCCATGTTGACCCTGTTCTTCTTTGGCGTATTCATCGGGGTGCTTCTGGAACCAAGCCTTCTCAAATTTGTCGTTGGGGTTTACACCATGTCCATGCAGACCATAGCTTCCCGGAGGCAGAGAGACGTCGCGGCTACCGCGAGCCCGATGCTGGCTACGTCCAGAGCGCTGGAGCCCGTCATCAAGGCTGTGAGGAGCTGGCGAAGGAGCTTGTACATCGCCCGCAAAAGGATTAATTGGGACTCTCCGGCCTATTTCTGGGATCCCATGTTCTTCCTCAAGGTGCGAAGACTGACGACGGTCTGAAAGGGCGGCCGAAGACTGCGCCCTAGAATCACCGGCTTTAGAATGCAATGAGCGACTAAAACGTTCCTGGGGCTCTTCAGACGCCGGGGTTGCCACAGTCCCAGCCCCAAAACCAGCTTCAGCCGCCTGGCGGGAATCTGTTCGAGTAACAGCTGCCACTTTGGCCTTGGCACTGGTGGTAGGCAAAGAGGGCCTTGGCGCATGAAGCTTGAGATCACTTCCGACATTTCGGGTTTCCGCAGGCGACGGGTGACCATTATCCGAAGTATTTCCAACATTCAAATCTTCGTATTCGATACCCTCTTGGCCTAGAGATGGTATCGTCACACTGGGAGGTCGTTGTAGCTGATCGTTCGAGGTCGTCCGGCTCACACCCAAGCCGCCGGGCTTTTCGTTGAACGGAGAGGGGGCATAATTATGATGTAGCGGAGACATTGAACGTTCAGCGCGCCTATTCGGACGAGGGGGGATCTTAGGAATATCCGAGGTCGACGTGGGTGGAGGGGCTTGTTGCTGTTGCTGCTGTTGCTGTTGCGGCGATCGTGACGGCCGCGGGGGAATAGCCGGAGGTTGTGTCGACATGATTAAATAGTAGCAATCGACCAGACGTAGTACTTTAATTCAGACTAAAAATAATAGACCGGCCGGCGTTAGCTGGAGAGCCCGTGGAACTAGAACAGTTGTTGGCACTTCTTGGAGGGGCAGCCGAGGCCTGAGACACAAAGCCAGCAATACACAATCTCACAAAACAGGCGAGAACACCGCATGCAGCTCCTCTGCATCCAATTGCGAGAGGCACATTCAATAGCCTGGATCCAATTCGCAGGGATGCAGTCACTCCACCGTTGAGCAGGATGAGGGGAGCAGGGCCAAGGCTAGCGACAAGAGGTCGATCGAAATACCGCATAAAAAGCAAGCATCTCACCCGTTTGTTCCTCTTGTGATGGCCCTGATGTACCAAAATAACAAAGAAATTATCCAGTGTTAAAAAAAATGATGTACGTACCCGATGGACAGATATAAGTAGGTCTACGCCTCTTCCTTCCAGACAACTCTGCGGCTCCAAAGCGTCAATTAGAAACGAAAGCAATCTAATTGGACGATAGCCGCACAGACGAGGAGGGCGGCTTCAGGGTACAGTTGCAAATAAAAGCCAGTAAGAAACAGAAGAGGATGGCTTGAAAGAGTGAGTTAAATGGCAGGGGAGGTGAAGGAGAGAGCAGAAGACGGTGACGATGCCAGACGATGATGCATGCGTACTGTCTGTTACGTACCGTACCACCCCTGGGCTGTGTATAGCCAATAGGGCACGGCTGTCCTTGAAAAGTGGGCACCCCATACGTATTGGTATTACACATATCTTTGGTGGCTTCATCATACTCTTTTGGGACATTGAGGTAGTGACCACATGTGCGCCATTACAGCACTACATGGAGACTCTAAAAGTTAGAAGGTTGACAATAAATAACGCAGGCAGTATATATTGGTATATAGATAGCTAATGACATGTTTTCCATTTAAGGTTTTTGTTCAGGAATTGCTACAGTACCTTGTACAAGTAAGGTTTGCTTGACCCTCAGTTCTAAAGGTCTCTACTCCGGAGTACATGCTCTAGTGCTTCACGTTCGGAATCAACGAGCTGCGTTTTCCTCGGGCGTCATCAAGCAAAGGACGATACACTGTAACCTGAGCACATCATCGGCGAATGACCCTTCTCCTCCAGCTTGAAAAACCGCCGTTGGCCATGTTGTGGACGTTGCCAGAGGCTATACCTGTGCAGGGAGTTCCCTCCACTGTAACTTCGGCGTGGTCCATATGAAAGGGTATGTGTGGCATGGGCCAACATACTGGATCTGTGTTCTTGCATGGCATTGACACTCCGTGATCGAAAACACATTGCGGATTATCTGACCTGGAACAGGTATTATGGACCACCAAGCGCCGAAAAGGCAAAGGCGTTCATCCGTAAAGCCTTCTTGGAAGACTCAGTTATTAATAACAAGCAGCTTTCTCTCATACACAGATGTGACGGCTATCCATTCTTTCAGGCTGAAATCAAGCTTTCTTTGACGGAAGCTGCATCGAAGGCGCCGACCTAGAGTTCGCTCTGCGGATTATGCATGCCCTATGTGCTTCAGGGGTACTCCACGAGGAGCTTGGACTTATAGGCGAGATTGCCGTCCGTCTCAGTCCGCTATCCCAGGTGTGGCGCCAAGCAGGCAGTCAAGCGTACGCGAAACACCGAAAGTGGGACAATATGGTCATGTCCTTAGCTGCCATCATTCCGTTTTCTGCGCGCCCAGAGTCTCCAAAGCCCGCAGGGTTCGCTCAATTCCCCATTTGCCTATGCGTTGGGTGCGGAGAACATTGGCTTCTTTCCCCTGCTGCAGCAATAACCGGAGCGGTTGGATTCCTTGACTCCAGCTCATTGAGCTCTTCTTCCGACCCGTGCCCGTAGAGGGTGACATTGTCCCACGATAGCTTTCGCCGTTTCCGCGTAGGGCCAACTAAAGATTGAATCAGTATATGACTCTTGTATATGCGAGAAATCAACCTACCTGTCAATAATCACTTCGGAGAGTGTATCTGCCCGGTCCTCGGGAACCAGTGCTCTTGCTACCGCATATATGGCACTCAGACCCTTTAAGTAGAGGTAGATATCGCTGAGCTTCAACTCCAGTTGTAATGGATCGTCTGAACGAGTCGACTCGGCGATATGGGTCTTGATGCTCAGGTGATTGGAAGCCGTCAATTCGCGCGATGGAAGCGATTCCCGATTTTGGCTAGGGTTGCTATAGATAGGTGATGTGCAAAGCGATAGATCCTTCGAAGACGACTGCATACAAGCAAACCGCTCGAGACAAAACTCTGCGTGGCAACTGGAGATACCGTCCCCAGTTTCGCGTCAGAAGCTCGTTGCTTGGAGCCACAGATCCGGAGGGAAGAGCACGGCGTGGAAGGAAGCCCATTGTTCTTCGACGGCATGGAGCCCTAATTGTAGGGAGGATTCAATATGCCACATCGCCGAGTCATCCGAACTCTTTGCCCGGTGTGCAAGAAGTGATTCACGCCTTTCGGTGATAGGTCATGTTAATCTGGAATAGCTGACTGGCCGCTTCTATAAGCTGTTATAGAGGCAGTATATAATATTAGACGGGCATAATAATCAGGCGGTCAGAGCAGACAATCAATGAGTTCCTACTCCATAGTTACTCCCACCTTCTTATCACCGTCTCGCTTCCCCTTACCTCATGGATCCTCATTCGGGACCACCGCTCACCTCAGCATTGAGATTCCCTGAAGGGAGGCTCCTCGAGGGCTGGTATCTCCAGCGTGATATTTGGGAATCCCTGTGGCTAGTCAGTCGTGTCAAGCTCCGCGACGCCGACTATTAGTACTGAGTGGTGACAGGTAGGTCATGTGTTAGGCAGATTCTCACTGCTTTTGTTGGAGGCAACTACCTCACACTCCCTTTGAATTTAGTGGATTTCATCATCATTCTCCTCACCAGACTGTGACAGTGTCAACTGCATAACCAGAATCTACCACTCCTTGTTTTCTCTCTAGCCAACATCAATCGCCTACTGCAGACCAGTAGATCCTTTTGACAACTTGAGCCACCAGTGACACAGCACGCGGTTTACTTCGAATCCAGGTCTATCTCAACATTTGCTATATGGTCATCTCTTCATCCTTGGCAATCCTCTGAGTCTTGTCACCCCTACAAAGTGCCCATACCATATACCCCAGGCTTCCTGAACTTGGAGTTTGTTAGGGCTCGGAGCCGGAGTATACGGGAAGAAACAGGACCAGTCCCGATTGGGAATAGAATGAGCAGGGTCACATGACCTACGACGAGTATAATTAGAGAACGATGGTCAAATCCTTAGAGGACCAGCGTTCAGTCTAGGCCCTTCAAACGAAGGACTTTTCACAAGACTCCCCTCTGTTCCTGCCACGCGTCCGATCCTATACACCCACAGAGTAGTGCGGAGCAGCTTCGTAACAGAGTTACAGGGAAAGTTGGTAAGGATCAAAAGTCGTCTAATCTATGGGCATGCCTAACTAACATCAGTAGACAATAATCCCTGAAACGAACTGCCACCACTCTCCAACATACCTGAAGTTTTCAGATTTTTTCCCTTCATCATCCTCCAAGGAGCCCATCCACTTGGATTTCAACAGCATTCGGGAAGAGATTAATACTGGCAAGAAAGAGTTGGCCTATTGTTAGGGTGCGGCCTAACTGTGCGCTACTATATAAGGTGCCTAGGGGTGTCTGGCTTGTGAGAAGGCAAATATAGTGGTCTTTTGGCCTACTGATAGGTGCAAGCCCTAGGTTGTCCCTAACACCTATCATCGGGGTCTACAATTCCTTCGGCCTCGAGAAGGTCAAGAAACTTGACTACTCTCCCATTTTACTCTGTTTCTTGTATATATATATAACTACGGGAACAGATCAAATTGAGGCCCAGCCCAGCAGAGACTGCAAGGCAAAAAACTCCACTTTAGTACATAATAGAGCTATTCTCTAAAACCAATCAATACAGAACAGTAATAAACCAAAGGAAATGACCACACCCAAAACAACCAACAACAGCAGCCTCAGACAACAGGGCCATTTTCCGCGCAAGCGCTATAAATACAGAAAGACCTGTCCAATGGCAATGCCAGGAACAGCAAAACAGTTCGTAATCGTCGCGTATACAATGCAAAGGTCGTGCATTTTCTCTTTTCTCACTCCGTTGCCTGCACTTGTCGCGCCTGTCAGTCGATACCGGCGATGCCTTTCCGGCCGAATAGCATACCTGGAGGGAGAAAAGAATTCTAAAGAAAAAGCATCGTCTAGTACTGTATCTCAACCTAGACAATCATCTGCGCAAGTCCATGCCCGCCCAGAGTCTTGCTCCCAATAAAATCCTGGCTCTTCAATCCGGCAAGGGCGTAAAAGATACCGGCTATTAGGAGGATTACGGCGGCCGCAATCAGACTGGACGCGCCAGTGACTAAACTAACAAATTGCACAGCACTCATAATCACATACATCGCAGCGCGCATCCAGTTGGTTGTAAAGCGTCGAATGAAGGCGTCAAACGTGGCGGACGTAGGGCATATTCTGAGAAGGAACGGGACCTCGATGAAAATGAGAACGAGACCTGAAACACTGTGCGCTCATAGTCATGAGCTTTTGTACCTGTAAGAGTGAATGAAGAGGATCGCAAGCTTACATGCTTAGGACACTGAAGATGATTCGAATCGGGTTGAAATGGAAGATGCTAGCAATGCCAACTGCAAGGCAAATAACAATGGACACCACCCCCGTCCTGCATACCAAGTTAGCATCTCTTAGATTGTCTTCCAATGTAAATCTTCAAGCAATGCGACTGCAACCGTAAGCACCCCATGATAGCGCGTTAGCATCATGGCGGCCATTGGAACAGTATCCCGTGGCAAGCAGGACCGCAGTCAAGCCAGGAAACCACGATCCATCCAATTCATAATCATCAAGCACGGGATACGAGGTAGACCGCAAAGGAAGAGCCAGAGAAGCGACCATAAACGTAGGTTACTAACCATTGTCCGTAGATACCTGCAGCAGTTGACAGATGGTTAGCACGGCATGGTCTAGCTTAGCTGCAGATGGGACAAGGCGCGGGAGATCATACTGAAGTTCCTCGAGCGGAATTCTTCTCTAAATGTCATGGTGTCGGATGAATGCAGACAATAAGCGAGAATGACGTTGAATCTGCAGAAAGACGAATGGATGCTGGAAGCGAATACTGGAGGTTGTCAACAGCAGCCGAAACTGCGACTGTTTTGGAAACGGCGCCAAGTGTCGTCGATCACTCACCGCCAGCGGCAGAATCCCAGCCAGCATTCCTGCGATGCTTAGCATGCTTCCTGGTCCTCGCATTCCTGTCGTTTGTACATTCACTTTGGACGGAGACACGGATTGGAGATATTTTATACAGACTCTAAGGGTTACCAGGACTGCTTTATCTGGCGGTACAGTCCCAGGCGGCTCGACAACATGGAGTCCCCAGGACCTGGACATCTCCGCAACGCCTCCAGATGTAAGGGACCCGGATGGAGCTGCGATAGAAATGACAGGAAGAGCAGTAGCTGGTAGCTTTTGGTTATGAGAGCTAACAAGTTCAGCATCGCGGCCGCGTAGCTCGACCAGGGGACCTCTCGATGTACCGGACGAGTAAGTACTTCGTTAGGGCATCACAGAACCATGCTGATAATCATACAGCCCGTTGGCCTCGGAAACCCTAGAAACCGACACTGAATCAAAAGCGCAAACTGGAGCCAACCTTGGCGGCCTCTCAGAGGATTCGTTTCGTGAATTAGACCCGCTGGCACCAGATGATCTGCCTCCAAACCTAACGAAAGACATATCGTTTCTCCTCCGATACGACATCTACCACTCCCTCTCCCAAGTCGATATCCCACCAGGGCTACGCTCAGAGTTCATCGGTATAAAGCCCGATGAACCACTATCTGCAACAATCAGAACTCTTGAGAAGCAACTAGCCGAAGGCCACTTCTTGTTAGCCGCATATCTTTGCGGCACGATCTTAACATCCTCGTCCATCTCACCCACAGACACCAAGTTGATATTCGCGCTTTTCTACACACGACTAGCCTGCTTGGAACTCTCGGGCCATGCCATTATTGCAGCGCAGGAGTCCAAGGCCCTGGAAGATCTTAGTTCCGCATTCTACTACGTCGATCTGAGTCACACAGCATCCACGCCCGATGACGAGACAGCGGAGCAGAACCATCCCAAGATGCTTCGTCATATCGTGCCATGGCCGCTACGGATCCTTGCTGTGAGGCTGCAGAGTATAGGATTTGGGGACTCGCGGAGAGGCATCGGTGGTTTGTACGAAATTGGGCTCGAAGCATGGAGGGAGATCATGCGGCCTGATATTAGTCGGGAAGAGAAGGTCATCTGGAAAGAAAGATTAGAAGATCTGGGAATTCGGAGCGTGAACGCCCTGATTGAGATGGGGGATTTCGATGCTGCCAAGAGGTCCTTGCACAATATGCGCACGGCCGGGTCCGGGAGTGATGGGAATAGCATGCGGAAGGTGCTCTTGTTTCTTCTCATCGGTGACCTTGACGGCGCAAAGCAGGTCTTTGACCAGTCAAACCAGTCGGACCAGTCAGAAGAGGCCTTGTTGAAGCCGCTTCTTAGCATGGCAGAGGGAAATTACAAGAATGCTGTGACCCAATGGCGGAGTCTCCTAGAGAGCCAACCCAACAGACCCGACGAAGCAATGATTTCTCAGAATCTGGCCGTGTGTTTCTTGTACACGGGTCATTTAAACGAAGTGCGTGATACCCTGACTCCTCTGTTACGGCAGCTATTGACATTCTAGTTAGGCCCGACAGCTATTCGAATCACTGCTCTCGGCCAACCACTCGTTCAGCAGCTTGGTGTTCAACCTGTCGACAGTCTACGAGTTATGTTCCGATAAATCAGGGGAAATGAAGACGAACCTCGTAGGAACCGTTGCTCGACAGCCAATTTCCGGACATGCCAACCTAGATCGATCCAGTGCCGATTTCAAACTATGATACCTTAGAGAGAGCGAGTTGAGAGAAACGTACTCTATTGAGCTGATGAGAATAACAATAAGCTCGTGAGCCGGATATAGTCAATGAACGAATGCTCCCTTCCCAAACTCCAAGGCCAACCTTGAACAAACGCCAGTAATGCCCTGCTATCAAAACGAAGCCATCAATGTTGCGCCCTCTCCGTGGGTTTCGCCTCTGGTTTCCGCTTTGGTCTCTTGATAATGATCTTATTGCCCTCCTTCTGCCACCCCAGTCTCTCAACCTCAACCAACTTCTCCCACGTCCAGTCTTTCTCCCCTGTACATCCCTCCAGGACCCACCCGGCCTCAACATTCAAGTACGAACTCCCGACAGCCTTCAGCGCCTGTCTGCGCATCCGATCCGCCGCCCAATTCATCACTGCCCGCATGTACGAATCCACGCTGTTCCGCACTTTCCAGAAAACGACCCAATTCCCCTGTACCAAGGCCGCCAGGATCCGATCGACGGGCTTCGACCGGAAGGCGTACCGCGCCCGCGCGTGCGCTCGCAGCTCAAACGCAGAGACCATGTCACCCTGGCGACAGGCGTAGTCTAGAATCAGATACGCGACGAATTCCCTCAACTCGGAATCAGGAAGCGGATGCAATGATGAATGCAGCGGTCCGAGGAGGTAGCGGAGAGACGGGAAATACGACGGTGGGTGCTGAGCGAGGACGGAGACGCGGACGGAGAAGGCGTGGACTTTGTGCGCGAATGACGGCGGTGTGGTAGATGCGGTGGCTAGGACTGCCTCGCGGAGTTTCCGGAGGGCAAGGAGGAAGGTCGAAAGTTCCACCGAGGCCGATGGGCCTGCGCCTGCACCTGTTTTGTTCGTGGAGCTGGGCCCGGCAGAAGGTGGGTTTCTCGTGGCATCTGACGACGAACTGGTGGGGAGGCAGGCCATTGCGGTGTCGAGGTCATTGCCATGACGGGCGCAGAAAGCCATATATCGCTCGACGACTTTGTCAAAGTAGTCCTGCTGAGCTTTGTGGTCTAGCAGTCTTGGGACTATCAGCACTGGTAGCGGGGTCACCACAATGACAATGGCACGCGGACATACTTCTGATCCCCTTTGGACACAAAGCCCACTGACTCCAGAGAATCAGACGAAACGGGCTTCAGACGGCTTTTGGAGCGTTTCGCGAACGAAGCCATGGCGTTTGTCGTCCAGTGGTGTTGCTGTGCTGGTGGTGGTGACATCGAGGACTGGGGAGCGGTTGATCGACGCCGCGTGTTTGGTCTGTTTGCATCTCAACGGCGTCCGCGGTTTCCCCAACGTTCAACCATTGTTGGAAATAAACACTCCTGAGTTTGAACACAGATACTGTGTATTCTGCGCTGTCCAGAGTTGCAATTCAAAGAAAATGTCCAGTCGTCAACGCGATCAACGTGACCAACACGATCAAGATTCCCAGCCAGCGACAGCAGCCGCCACAGTACTGGAACAACCACAGCAAGCAATCAAGAAACTCTTACACTGGAACGACCTCCCGCACTGGCAACGCGACAACCACCACATCCACACCGGCTACCGCCCGGCATCCTCCTCCTTCCTCATCTCTTTCGAGTCGCTCACCTACCTGCACAATGAAACGGTGAATATCTACAGCCATCTGGTGCCCGCGCTCATTGCGATCCCGGCAGCCATCAGCCTGCACAATGCACTGGCGCCGCGCTACGAGACCGCCACAGACAGCGACGTGCTCGCTTTCGCGTGCTTCTTCGCCGGCGCGGTGTTCTGCTTGGGCATGTCAGCGACATACCACACAATCAGCAACCACTCGCCAAAGGTCGCGCGTATCGGGAACGCATTCGACTACATCGGGATCGTGGGGCTTATCGTGGGCTCGTTCGTGCCCAGCATCTACTACGGCTTCTACTGCCTGCCGCACCTGCAGCATCGCTACTGGACCATGATCTCCACGATTGGACTAGGCTGTATCACCGTCTCGGTGTTCCCGCAATTCCGCACCCCGGCGTGGCGGCCCTTCCGTGCGGCTATGTTCGTGGGCATGGGTCTGTCTGCGATTTTTCCCGTGCTGCATGGTCTGAAGATATTCGGGGTGGAGCTTATGACGCAGCAGATCGGACTTCGTTGGCTGCTATTGCAGGGCGGGTTGTATATCCTCGGTGCGGGGCTCTATGCTGCGCGTGTGCCGGAGAGGTTGTGGCCCGGGGAGTTCGATATTCTGGGGCATTCACATCAGCTCTTTCATTTCTTGGTGGTTTGTGCGGCGGCGGCGCATTTGATGGGGTTGTTGAGGGCGTTTGATTATCGGCATAGTGGTGCGGGGGGTTGTCCTGAACATTAATTTATACATACCCCGGAGTAGATACAGCATAACTCATTATGCATTACTCTGCTAATAGTAAATATTTGTACCACCTGTGGAACTCTGTACTCTGTGCTACAACCTAGCTGCCTCGTACATTGGTACTCCTCCACTTCGGCACGATGGATGGCCCTCAAGTCGGGCGAATGTTTTCTGGGCGGTCACCGAGAACACCAACCATACATATATACAAAGATGCTCCAGAAGGGGGTTTCACTTCGGGGTATCCCAGCTAATAGTCTACAGTTCCTACTTTCCATACATATCAATAGTTAACTAGGGCTGCGGCACACTTATCTTATCATGGATACATATACCTACAAGTACACTATGCGCACGTAATTACACCTCTTTCTTAAAATTACTGATGACCATGTTCTAATTGCTCTTACTTGGTTAGATGGTCCAGTGAGACGTTATCCTTAAAATGCTTCTTGAACGGATTGAGTATCTACTTAGGGCACGCTCAGTGAGTAAGGCCCGCCCGTGCTGGAAATTACCGAGTGAGCGGCGACAGCCGAAAGCCTCGGCTCGGCTCGTACGTATAGCTAGCTAGCTATTATATGCATATAACTAACCTCACCTCTCTACCTCCACCTACGGAATAACGCCCTCCATTGTACATTCTTCTAATACATCTTATCATATACAAGAAAATCAAACAAAGAAAATGAACCGCATAAATCAACTAACCTCGCACCTAACCTACCCCAACGGTCTCCTGCACAACCAAACCACCCTAATCACCGGCGGCGGGCAGGGCATCGGCGCCGAGATCGCGCGCCTGTTCGCGAAAGAGGGGGCAAGGGTTGTCATTGCTGATATTGATCACGGTAGGGTCCCTGTCGCCCTTTCATCATATTATATCTTATTATGGGGGAGGAAAGCTAAAAATAAATACGCGCAGAAAAAGCAACATCCACCGCGCAGTCGATCACGCAGAGCGGCGGCAAAGCCATCGCCGTGGTCGGCGATATCCTAGATGACAAATACATCCAGGAACTGGTAAAGCGCACTGCGGAGTTTGGGGATGGCAAGATCCATGTTATTGTGAATAATGCCGGGTTTACTTGGGACGGGGTCATTCATAAGGTTGTCCCCTACCCTTACTAGTAGTACTCTGTATAACTGGGTTGAATGCTAATGGCTTGCAGATGACAGACAAACAATGGGACACCATGCTGGCCATCCACAACACAGCGCCGTTTAAACTCGTGCGCGCCGCGGCGCCGTACTTCCGCGTCAAGGACGGCGAGGATCGGGTGGTTGTGAATATTAGTAGTACCAGTGGGATTCATGGGAATGCGTACGCCCCTCGTCCCCACCCAATACCTCCCATTATGAACTTTTTGTACAGTTACATGCTAACAAAGACGAAGAGGCCAAGCCAACTACGCCGTTGCCAAAGCCGGCACCGTCGGGCTGACCAAAACCATCGCCAAAGAATGGGGCCCAGCATTCGGGGTGCGCGCGAACACCGTCGCCTTCGGGTTCGTCACGACCCGGTTAACGGCTGCCAAGGAAGAAGGGGCGTTTGTCACCACGCCGGACGGGACCAAGGTCGCGTTGGGGATTCCGGGAAAGCAGTTGCAGAGCCGGAAAGGCGATGTGTCTGCGGATAAGGGGGACCAAGGGTATCCTGACATCCCGTTGAGGAGGCCGGCTAGTCCCCTGGAGGCGGCTAGGGCTGTGTTGGCAGTTGCTAGCCCGTTGTTTTCGTATGTGAGTGGTGAGACGATTCGGGTTACAGGGGGGCGAAATATGTAGTCTACATGTAGTCTGCTTGTATGCATGTATGCCTTCATATGCAGACTGCCTGCATAATTCGTGTCCATATTTGAGTTCTAGTCCTTGTCCATTCTGTTACAACGAATGACTCGTCCATATTATGACTGACTCGGTGCTCTGTCCGTGTAACAGAAGGACACGGGCTAGCTGCCGCGGTCACAGACGCGGATCAGTCTGCACGGACGGAGTATTGTCAGTAAACGGCCTGCACCGAAGCGCCAGGACGTGGATCTCATTCATGCCCAAAGCTGGGCCCAATTCTGGCTACCGCGTACGGTGGGTGCACTGGGTGGTTAGCAGGAGGGGCTTCGACTCGAAAATAGAGCAAATATGCAGAATATACATGATGTTATGCGTGATGTCTCTGCCAGGATCCATACGGTGCTGGTGTCAGACTCTTGACGTTGGAGTGCTTTTGGACCCCTTTTTTGTGACCAGCAAAACTGGCGATGACCATTGAGCCCCATATTCAAGGCGTATTCATGTAGTATCTCGAGGAACAAGAGTCGAGTCAAGCCAAATCGTCGAACATGAAGACGAACACAAACAGTATCAATAATACAATCCACAATCGATCCAAAGGTATCAATATCAACCAAAACACCTCGCCAAACAGTAGATACATACAGGAAAAGTAAACAATAGCAAAGATCAAACAGGTATATGCATGGGTAGTGTTTTCGTTTCACATCGAAAACACCCAAGAATTCATCAACGCCCAACACACAGTAGTGGTAGTAAGAACAATAAATACCCAATATGCCACCAAAATTTAAAAGAAAACAGAAGAATGCCATCCGAAAAGAAAAA
>PQMF01000253.1:0-23486 GCA_003004485.1 Aspergillaceae sp. MA 6039
AAAAGAATCGAGAAAAGGATCGAAAATAAAATAAAATCTCCCAGAAAAGGTAGAGAAAAAGGGATCAGGAATAGTTTGTACTGCTAGCCCCTGGAGAACAGGAACCAACCCCGTATGGTTACCAGGCGAACGACAGGCCAGACAGATGGGTTTCTTAATATAACAAGAAGCCAGCCCTTTTCCCTTTTTCCTCTTCTTTTTTTCTTTTCTTTTCTTTTTTTTTTAAATTATCTCAAGCAGAGAGTAGTGATAGTAGCAGTAGTGATACCAGTAGGGGGAATTGTTGGAGAGGAAAAGCTCCACTGGACTATTGGCGATGTACTCATTCCGGCGGGATCACTACGTAGAAGAAGAAGAAGATCGGGAAAGAAGAAATAGGAAATAGAAATAAAAAAACAATAGAAGTAAGTCAAGAGAACGACTGGATATGGATGACGTCTACAGCGGAAATGCGACGGTATGACGAGGATATCAAAGTCGCTATCGTCCGTATACTCCGTACTCAGTACAAGCACATAGTTCACGGGACAGCCGGAATGGTTCGATGATGAGATGATGAGAGTTCGATTTTTGAGGGCAAGTCCGGGAGTAATTGGGCAGAATGGAGGTTGCCTGTTCAGGAGGCCACGGAGAACTCGCTTGGATTGGACCTTCTTGAGGATTTCGGATGGGGACTTCATGAAGATCCCCGGGGGGTTTATTTGGGCTGGGACATTGGCATCCATCCACTTTGGGCGTTGGTAGGAAGTCTCCTTTTCCAGTGGCAAAGCCGGCTTATCTAATGCCCATGTCACCCGGGCAAGGCCGATGGGCATAGGGCACAGTGTGGAGTAATTACCTGGAGAGAAGTAGAGGAGAAAAGAGAGAGAGAGAAAAAGGTGGGAAAAGAGAGGAAAGGGAAAGAGAGTTTGATGACATGATTCATGCCCGCGCCGTGGTTCGCCCCAGGAGGGGTTGCGTATTGCCGAATCGGGCATCCATGAAGCTATCGTGGTGTCATATCGCCCTGATCAAAGGTGTTCTAGCATCATCGAGGAATATATATCCCGGGTGGATTCCACTCAACCAATTCCTTGCTTCCTTTCTTTCATCCGGAGTTATTTGGCGAATCCCAGTGCGCATCCATGGTTGTACCATCACGTGATGGACTCCAGCGGAAGCAGTCTTAAATAATTCCAAATTGTTCCTTGCGTCGGCCTCAATTACCGTAGCGAGTTCTTTCAATAGTTTAATAATTCAGCGCAGGCAGATGAGTACTGAGTCAGTAGTTAGTAGGAAGTGTTTATAGACAATCCTCGGTGGTCCAGTCGTGCGTTGCAATGGATGTCATGATTTGATAACCTCGCCGTCTGATTGGCCCTTACCCGCCGCTACCCCATACTCGACCAGAACACATTCAGCTCCGATATCAATCTGGATACTCCGTACTGGGTATCCAATAGAGCTGTCTACAATACAATAGATATGTCTACTCAAGAGGACAACGGGATGACGCACAGCTTATGTCGGCCGTGCTGGCCGTGCTGGCCGTGCTGGCCGTGCTTGTAGCCCCAAGACAAATCACTTGGTAACCGTTTTATTGAACTCAACGCGTTGGTATGGGATAATTTACACAAGATTCTCAAAGCACAAACACATCCAGCAGATCTCTCCTCATGACGCCGGTGCCTGGCTTGTCGGGACATCAATGCCGTATGCTTCCTTGATCCTCTCGCGCCGTCTCTCCGCGTAGCCAGGGCCATAGAGACCTACATCCTGTCAGTTCCGAGTCCAATATTCATCCTCCTGGTCAACCATCGGACATAGAATGACATACCTCGTCCCTCGCCCAATTCGGCGATTGTTTCCTCGCCAGGCTTCCGGTAGGCTTTCCGCAATTGTGTACGACGCTCGTATTCATCCGTCTGCGTGTTCTTTTCGTAACCCCAGAGACCACCGCTGTAATCGAATCCGCTCATCGTAATAGCCAATCCGGCGCCGTAGCCCAGCAGAGCAGGAAATGACCGTGCTGTATCAAGAGATATCTCAATCAGAAACAAATCCACAGTCGCCCAATCGAGAAGCAACTACCAATCGATCGATCGAGGGATGCAGAGAGAAGGGGGAGGAGGTACGCACCGCGGAGACCCAAAATAGAGCCCGAGACAAAACCTCCCAGCGCAACATTCCAGTGGTCCTGCTTCTCTCGCAGATTTGCAGATGCGGTCTTGACGAATTCATATGAACCACCCATTGCCGCTGTAATTCACCATATTAGCCGTGATTCCCAGATCCATCCCGCTGTTTATTCCCACCACGACGCTAGAAATCAGAGAAGAACCCCATACCAAAAATACCGATTGTGCCGCCGCTCTTAATAAACACACCCATTGGTCCGACGTTCTGCTTGGTCAGGGTATTCTGCACAGCGGACGCGAAGAGACCAACCCCACCAGTGAGGGTGGTCGCCTTCGTCGCCGCCGAAAGTGCATCTTGCGGGTGGTAGTGGTGTTCTTGTTGGGCGTTGTGCGAGGCCATGGTCGCGAACGAGGGTGAGTGGGAAGCCGGTAGTCCGCTGGGCTGCTGGGAGGTCGGAGGTGTTGGCCGCCGATGATTGAGGCGGATTTTGGTAGGACGGTTCTGCTGCATCACACCGCCTTCCTTGGGTTGTAGCGCGAGGCTTGCTCCAAGCGCAGCACTACGGGACGGTCGTCTCTTCTTTATGTGGTTTTAAATTCTAGCTCGCGCGGGTTTCTTGCTTGGTTACTTGTTTGAGTTTCTCAGGCTTTACGTTGTGCTTGTCGTCCTGCTACAGCGTATGTGGTGGTGGTATAATATCCCCCAGCGCCCGCCTCCGCCAAGTGTGAGCTCCCCGCGTTTAATCGGCCAGAGTATATTTAGAGCTCTGTGTTCGATAGCTAAGAGTAACAGGCTTCGACAGCTTCCTCCCTGGCTCTATGCAGGAGCATTCTTTGATTCTATCTATTTCTTCTTCTAGCTTGGCTCTTGGGAGCAGTGAGCTCATAAGACCCCCCATCAATGTCTTCTTTACACAGGTCCGGTATGTGTTTGCTTGAGACGAACTCAGATCGACTCCGCGCATATCTAAAACCCTCTTCTTCGCTAACTGAACGAAATGCTGTTTTACAGGCAAGTCTGCCCCGCGTCTTGTACAGGATATCCAGGATTATGATCCCGCCCACCCCCCAGGTACCGGCCGCAATCTCCTCTCTGACGTGCCCCCGGTATACTACCATGAGCGCTATAACGGCCCGCAAGACTTTATTTCTCCATCAGCGTGTCGCCATAACTATGTGCGGAAAGAAATGCAGAGCTTCCTGTCCCAGCCGGAGCAGAGAATGAATGCCGGAACGCCCTCGAGGGTCTCAGCGATGTGCACCAGATGCCGCTCCCATCTTCAGATGGTCGTGAACTACGCCGGTGGACTCGGTCAACCCAGCCAAAACCTCTCCAGTCATATCCATCATTTCGTCTACAAGTCGGGAAGGCAGCGGGGTGGCGTCTCGCCCGCCGAGGTGACGCCCAAGGGACAGGTCGTCGAATCATTCCAATATGAATGCTCATATCTCTCCTGTTCAGCAGCTGTGTCCCTTCGTGTGCTCAGCCCGGTGCTCGCAGACCATTGGGTGCGATTATTGACCGATACGGACTTGCTGGCGGAGCGCGCAGACGAGGCGATTGCGGCACACCCGGAGCGCATGGAGGGAATCGCTCGACCGCTGCCGATCAACGTCCTGATCAACTTGCGTATATACATCCTTAATGCCCTCAATGATGTCCAGCACAGTAAATCGATATCAGCGATTAATAAGAGATTCATGGCGTGTTTTGGCTTGGAAGGAAGACCTTGCCAAGAGCTGTTGGAATTCTTGGGGTTCACTTATAAGGTAAGTATTATTTAAATACTCCTTGCCTCCTTATAATGCGCAGGACTGTACTAATCCAGACAAGCAAGCTGAGGGCTCTTGGGAACCTCCTCGACCAAACCCGTGGGCGGAATACCCTTATCAAGATCTTCTCAAGATCTTCCTCGACGACGTGGTGCATGAACTGGCGGCGCTCATGGAACAGCGCCCACTGTCAGAAAAGAAGGGTAACCAGGTAGATGCTGTCGGCACTCCAGCGAAGGATGATCTCCTCGATGCGCTGGAAGCCCTGTCCTGTGAGTCTTAACCGACAAGGTGCTCTCCAATTACAAAGCTAATGCCGCAACAGATCCAAGGACAACACGCTCAAGTGAATTCCAACTGGCACCTGCACCGTTTGTATACCCTCTCCTTACATAAATGTACCACCAGTCTAACAGTATGTCTAGATACTACGAGGACTTGGGAGTCGTGGAAGACATGTCATCGACATCAATAGTTGACGCTTTCAGTCGACAAGTGTCTGTGGATCCGGCAAGAACACCCCTCTATCTTCAATGTCTCCAGTCCATAGGTGACCTTCGAGGCGGAGAAGACGGAGCAATTATCGATCAGGCCGTCCAGGTTGCCTACGCAGAGGGAAAGTATACCGATGAGGATATAGTCGCCGCATACAGGTATTTTGGGCTGGAACACGACGATACTCATCTCACCGAAGACAGCATTATTGGAAAATTCTATGCCTTCTTGAGCTCCACGAATCAAGAAAACGAAAGCCGCACGCAACTATGGAGGATAGGCGATAGCAGGCGGAGTGAGCGCATTAAGTCTGCTGCAGAAGATAGTGAGTTTGTATCGTTCTAGTCTTGTCGTCAATATGACTGACCATTGGAAATAGGAGTGTCAAACGCCGAACAGGCCCAAGTTTTTCTCGGGGTCGATGACAAGACGTCCGATGACTTCATTATAACCATGTACACAGCCAAGGTATTATCATCCAACCGCTCCATATCACGAGTATTATATTCACCTTTTTGTGTTAGGTGAATGACAACCCAGCGACGAAGGCACTCGCCCAACGGGCTGTTGAACTTATCGCCCAATCCCGGAAATCGGACGGACTGAAATACTTCCTCAAAACGGGCGAGGCAGGTACTGCTGAGATGGATGTCGCCGATGCCTACCGTCTCCTCCAAATCCCAGACCGCACGATCGATGACGGGGCGATCATGGCAGCATACACGATCTGCGTGGACGAAGCGCCGGCTCAGGCCGATAAATACAACCAAGCCTTAAGCCTGATCGCGCAGGAGAAGAACAGTCCATTGCTGAGTAGTATGGTTCCCGGATTCACTTTGCAACCTGACCGGGACATATCAGAGTGGCCTGTTGGGTTGCAGAATATTGGCAACACTTGTTACCTTAACAGCTTACTCCAGTTTTATTTCTCCGTGCTTCCATTCCGCGAGATGGTTTTGGATTTTGAGAGCTTCAAGATGGAAATTACTGAAGAAGGCATTGAGAAGAAGCAAGTCGGGTCGCGCAAAGTCCAAAAACAGGAGGTTGAGCGCTCTCAAAGATGTAAGTCCTGTCGTCTTTTTTTTCTGGGACTCAGCAGATGCTGACCTCTTCCTCAGTCCTTCGAGAGCTACGGACCTTGTTCAATGACATGATTACTTCCCCTGGTTCATATGTGATTCCGGGACAGGAACTCGCTCGATTAACCTTGATCAGTCCGTCCAATGAAGATGCCATCCGCCGCCGGTCAACGATTCCCGCTGGAAGACCTGCAGAGCTGGGTGAAATCAACGGAATGCCCATCATGGGACCCCTCGGCCCGCCACAGGCCCCAGCAGCGGAAAGCGAATCTAGGGACCCAACTGAAAGCCCCGCGGTTGCTGAAATAGAGAAGCCACACAGACCAACAAGCGATGGGGACAGCGACGCTACTCTTGTCTCCGATAATGCCAAGCACGACGCATCAGCAGCTGTCCAGGTCGACAATAAGGAGAATGCACCGCCATCGACTGATATTTCTATGACGGAGCCGGGGAATGATACCGCTCCTGAGTCTACAGCTGCTGCTGGTGATACTATTGATACTGATAGTGCTTCGCCCAAACAGCAAGCGGCGGAGCCAGTAACACCGTCCAGTCAGCCGCCGCCTATACCACCACGGCCTGCCCCGCAAGTCGACCAGAAAAAACAGATTATAGAGGAGGTGGAGATAGGAGCGCAGCAAGATGTGACGGAAGTGATCAACAACGTCCTGTTCCAGAGCCAGTGTGCCATCAGACCTATCGGGATTGCGCCTGACGGGGAACAACTCGATCAGATTAAGGAGTAAGCCCCATGCCGTTCCCCTAGACGATTTATTGGCTGTACTGATTCGTTATCTTAGTCTATTTTACGGCCGGACCAAATCCTATCTCTCTACCGAGAAAAATACCCGATCAAGAGAAGAATGGTGGTGTGACATCAAAGTTGACGTGGCAACGGGATCCCGCGACATCTACGCAGCGATCGAAGGCGCCTTCGACGTCCAGAAAGTCAACATCGACAACTCCATCGCTGAACAGTACGGCGCTATCAGTAAATTACCGCCGGTGCTTCAAGTGCAAGTGCAGCGTGTGCAATTCGACCCGGTGAAGAAGAGTTCCTTCAAGTCAACTTATCATCTTGACTTGAAGGAGACTATTTACCTTGATCGGTATATGGATACGCAGCATCCTGAGATTCTGAAGCGGCGGCAGCAATGTTGGGAGTGGAAGAAGTCGTTGAGGAAGCTTGAGAAGCGGAGAGCGGAGTTGTTACGCAAGAATGTATGGTTCATATGGGCATTCCCGCATCTCTGGGTATTTGGCTAACGTGATTTTCGGATTTGTAGAACTCGGATGGTTTTGATATGCCAAGTCTCTTCGATAACGCTAAATACCTTCTCGATGACCTGGGCTCGATGAAAGAGGACCCAGAGGCAGCATCAGATGCACTGGATATCGACCCGCAGATTGCGACAAAACTCGGGCAATTTTCTGAGATGACCCGGAGCGAGTTAGCCTGTACGTTTGATTAACAAATCGTTTTTGAAATGGTCTATAAGAGCAAGCTGACACAATGCAGACGTCGACAAGGAAATCAAAGACACGCAGGCCATGACATCCAATCTATTCGCCGAGTATAAACATTTGGCATACCGCCTGTATGCCGTCTTCATGCATCACGGTTCCGTCGAATTCGGACATTACTACATCTACATCTACGACTTCGAAAAGAACATCTGGCGGAAGTACAATGACAACGACGTCAGAGAGGTCCAAGATACGGCTGAGATCTTTGCGGTGCAGCAAAGCGAGAACCCGCCCACACCGTACTTCCTGGTATATGTCAACGACACCATGAAAGACCGACTAGCCAACCCTGTCTGTCGAGAGGTCTTCGATCCCTTTCCGAGTGAGCAGTCACAACAACAACAACAGGGACAACAACCTGGTGCAGTCCCTGCAGAGGACACAACTATGGAGGACGCAACAAGCACTATCTTCCCGGAGAAGCCGGTGACAGCAAGCGCGGATCCGCCTGCGTATGACGAGGTCTTGGCCGAGGGTGGCGTACCAGGTACGGGAGCTAATGCTAATCTCCCCACCTTTGGCCAGGAGAAGGATGGAAATGACAATGCAGTAGAGGGCAGCGATGGCCGGTGGACGTCGAGCAACCAGACTAACTTTAGTGATGTGCAGTGGTAGGTCCCGAGAAGAGCGATATATCCCCATCGAATCCGTTGAAACGCAAGGGTGTGGATGAGCATGGTCAGATGAATTCGACATAGATGCATTGTAAATGTCTTTGATTTGGTTGTCTTTTTCTCTTTCTCTTAATTCGGTTGCAGGAAGCAAAGCATTTCATTCTGGCGATACATTTGGGCGAGCTAGAGATGATTATGATGATGATGTATGTGTATGACACGATTTGAATCTTTGCATTCTAGCAGGAAACAACAGGGGCTGTGATTCTGATGGCTGGTTTGTACATAAATAAGGGAAGATACCATCAAGCCACGTCTTTTATATTCCAATTTCAAACCAACCCTGACTATTATCACGTGCCATGGGCGGAAAAGGCGGAATCACAGACCGCTGAGAGTTAGCCCTAAATGGCCTCGCAAGTGGTCATTTTCGGCGTCACTCTCACTGATCCTTGCATTCTAGGTGTTTGTACTGGTATGGTGGGTTCCAATTCGTCGTTGCATACGGTTAGCCAGGGTCAGGAAGAGATGATATGGATCTGCTGAACACTTATTCTTACGAGTACATGCTATTTTCCAGTATTATCCACTAACACTTCACAATACCTGTTCAATATCCTTGAAGATACTCAAAGTTCAGATGCTTCCACAGTCATATGTCTGTAAAGGAAAGGCATAATACAAAATTTTCCTGGAAGTTCCCGGTCACGATATCTTGGCATATAAGGAGAAGCGGATCACCCCGTAGTGCCTCTTCGTGCGTGGCCTATCCTATTATTATTAAATTTCCAGGAGGATTTGCGGACCATGGGAAGCTGGCGCCAGTGATAAATGAGAGATCGTGGTTGGAGCTGACAGGGTAGGGAAAAGCTCCAGTTGTCGGATACTGGTCAAAAGTCCCGGATATTGTACCGACCTGTATCTGTAAGGACCATCTCGTTTCTACCTGCCAATGGCCTACAGCCCTAGTTGAACGTGGATTTGAATCGATGCCTTCAGAGTCAATGGCGAGCGTCGAGATGATCAGTGGGTGTGCGTGGCCCGAGATAGTAGTATTAGTACTAGTATGATGTATGCAGAATACAGCTGCTTCGTTGATAAAACATGGTTGGAAGCATGCAAAGAGAGTTCATTGCTGCAATAGGTTATAAACATAGATTGCTATACCCTGTATATATCACTGGTTGCGTACTTACACTCGGCACTTCTCTGGAGTATACTCCGGTTAGATGCGGGGATTTTCCGGGGGGTTGCGGAACAGTCGAATCGGGAACTTTCCGCTGTCATGAGGGGAGAATATAAACCCCGGCCAGGGTCTCCTTCCAGGTCCTCGATTGCTTCAAGACGCCTCTGTTTATCGTCTCGTGCTATTCTACTTCCTGGGCTGGTTGGTTTTGATATAGCAGAGACTTCCCCCAGACCAGGTCTACGAACCCTAAACCGCGATCATGTCTTCACAACTAGCGACGGGCCTTCGCTTTGCCAGGCAATTCTCTACAAATCCCCGCAATGTATGACCCTCTGTTGCTGACAGCTCGGTAACATATGGTACATAGCTGATTGATATAGCACCAATTTTTCCTCGCCCGCGCATTCTCCAGCAGTGTTCGTCGGAGCGAAATCAACAAGGTCTTCTCGTCCGCAGACCTAGCCATCAAAGACATGAAATCCAACTCCACCCTGCTAGCCGGTGGTTTCGGACTCTCAGGTGTCCCTGATACATTAATCAATGCCGTGCGCGCGAACTCCTCCCTCACGGGCCTCACGGCCGTCAGCAACAACGCAGGCGTTGACGGGTCGGGGCTCGGCCTCCTGCTGCAGTCCAAGCAGATTAGGAAGATGATTGCCAGCTACGTGGGCGAAAACAAGACCTTCGAGCGGATGTATCTGACTGGTGAGATCGAGCTGGAACTCACCCCGCAGGGGACGCTGGCGGAGCGGTGTCGGTCCGGGGGTGCGGGTATTCCCGCATTCTACACGCCTGCTGCGTTCGGGACGGTTGTTCAGACGGGTGATTTGCCGTTGAAGCATAACCCAGATGGCACAGTGGCGCTGTACAGCAAGGCGCGGGATGTCAAGGTCTTCGACAACAAGAGCTATGTGATGGAGGAGTCGATCAAAGGGGACTATGCGTTCGTGAAGGCCTGGAAGGCGGATAAACTGGGGAACTGCCAGTTTCGCTATGCGGCAGCCAACTTCAATGGCGCAATGGGCCGGAATGCGAAGATGACCATTGTCGAGGCAGAGAATATTGTCGAAGTCGGTGAGATCGAGCCCGCCGCCGTGCATCTTCCAGGGATCTACGTCAAGCGGGTGATCCAGAGTACCACGGACAAGCAGATTGAGAAGTACACTTTCGCCAAAGAAGAGGGCGAGGCAGATACTGCCTTGGGTAAAGGAGACACGGCCAACAAGCGCGAACGGATCGTGCGTCGCGCGGCCAAGGAGTTCAAGGACGGGATGTATGCTAACCTGGGTATCGGGATGCCGATGCTGGCGCCCAACTTCGTGGATCCCTCCGTTGAAGTCACGCTGCAGTCGGAGAACGGGATTCTGGGACTGGGACCGTACCCGAAGAAGGGCCAGGAGGACCCGGATCTTATTAACGCTGGCAAGGAGACAGTTACGCTTCAGCCTGGGGCGGCCGTCTTCGGAAGTGATGAGTCGTTTGGCATGATCCGGTCTGGACGTGTGAACTTGACTATCCTGGGTGCGATGCAAGTGAGCGCCAAGGGTGATCTTGCGAACTGTCAGTGTTCTCCCCCTTCCCTATCCTCTCTATATACATCAAAGTCAGATCTAATAATTGTAGGGATGCTTCCCGGCAAAATTAAGGGCTTCGGTGGTGCCATGGACCTCGTTTCCAACCCCACCGCCACAAAAGTCGTTGTGACCATGGAGCACACGGACAAGAAGGGCAACCCGAAGATCGTCAAGCAGTGCGAGTTCCCGCTAACCGGCAAAACGTGCGTCAGCCGGATCATCACTGACCTGTGCGTCTTCGATGTCGATTTCACGAGTGGGTTGACGCTGGTGGAGCTTGCGGATGGGGTTACGGTTGATGATGTGAAGGCGAAGACGGAGGCGGAGTTTAGGGTTGCGGATGATGTGAAGCCTATGCTATAGGCTCGTCTTCACCCGTTCCTGGCGGGTGATATCTGAAGCTAGGACGGTTGTGTTTGTATATTTAAACATTTGTCGCATCAGTTATCCTTGATGTTTATAGGGTTTCATGGAGCCTATTATATATATCCAGCATGCCAATACCTCTGTACGCCATGAATTATGCATATGCAACAGAACAGTTCTTTTAAGCATGCCTAGTCATACATACACCCACCCAGCATAAATCGTAGTACATACACATTATTATTATACCCGAAGAACCAATCACTCAGGATACCACATAATTCTCTTCCGAAAAGAAAGAAAATCACGAGAACCGAAATAACCCTTTTAACTTCTTCCCCAATCTCCCCAACCAATCTCTGTCCGGCGCCTCCTCAAACTCCCGAATCACATTATCATAATGATCCGGGTTACTCGCCGGCTTTCGCAGCCTTGGCGCCAACGGATACCGCCTTGCGTATCTATCTTCCAGCAGTGATGATAGAGCGCTCAGGGAAGCGTCGGATATGTCCACAGACTTTTGTTGTTGCACTCGGGACTGGGACTGGGTCTGCTGGTCTGGTGAGGGTTGCGACAAACGGGATCGGAGATATGCCTGGACGGAGACGGAGGCTGGACGGACGGGGTCGGAGGGCCAGTGGGAGAGAAGGTGGGAAATGCGAGAATGGAGGGCTTGGGGGCGGAGCTGTGACAGCTAGTTAGTTGGGGGCCATCTTTAGACCGCAGGAAAAGAAGTAGACGTACTGATGGCTTCGACATGGTGGCGGTTGAGTATTTGTGTGGTTGCTCGAGACATTCACCGTTTGGGTCTGGAGTGGAAAAGACATCATCAAATTTATGCCTCAGGCACCAAGCAAGGCGCCAAGGCAACTAAGCAGCCGCCTCCCTTGGCATCGCCCTCCATCGCCCTCGTCGCCGTTCCATCGCTCATTAGTCTTTCCATCACCGGTTCCTCTCCTAAGTCTTCATCCTCCTTTCTTTTGTTTCCCTCCCTTCTCGATTATAGACACACTCACGCTCTCTTCTCAGCCTATATATTACCCGTTCTTTCCATCCTTTCTCTCTCTCTCTCTCTCTCTCTCGCTCAGCTCGCCATGAGCTCGCAGCGCTATCAACGGGTAAGGCAGACTGGCCCGCGCCATCGATGTGGATAAACCACACCAACCATGATTTTAACCCCCTGTGTTGTGGATTTATCCTCTCGGATGTCGACTATAATGTAGCGACGGTGGACTAATAGTGAAATTGTATTAGGTGAATGCCCAAGACGACGACGAATCGACTCCGAATCCATCTCGAGGGAATCTCTCCACGACCACTCCAGCTTCTCCGCCCCCTTCCTTCCACTCTCGATCCTCATCACCTTCAGCAAGACGACTGCTTAACGATGCGTCTTCGTCCCGCGGGGCTAATCATGATGCCAATCAAGCCTTGGCCGATGCGTTCGACGATGGGAGTGACTCGGAGGCTGAGGATGAACCGGATGATAGGCAGCGGTTGATGCGGGCCAACCCAGAACCGCGGTCATTTTCTGGTGGCAACGATAATTATAATGAAGGTGAAAATGGGAACGGTAATGCTGCTGCGTCTTCATCTGAGGATGGTCAGGGTCGTGGGCAATCGCAGCCGCCGCCGCCGCCGCCGCAGCAGCAGCAACAGCAGCACAGTGGTAGGGGCGGCCTCTTCAGAAGGACGACGGTTCTCCCATCCTTCTTATCGTCGTCTGGGACAAGTCGGGCAGTAACTTCATCGAACGATGGTGTGTTTGCCAACTTGGCGGCTAAACCAGAACGTGGGGAGAAGAATGAGGATTTGCCGCCGGTGTGTATACCCCCTGCATATTGTACTTTTTGAGAATATTTGCTGATATTGAGTCCAGTCATACGAGGAAGCCGCCGCCGATGCAACCCCTCCATATTGGGAGACTACGATCCTGGCCCCTGGTCTCTCGTCCGATGAGGTCTTTGTGGATGGGCTGCCAGTTGGGTCTATTTTCTCGTTTGTCTGGAACGCCATGATCTCCATGTCGTTCCAGCTCGTCGGGTTCCTCCTGACGTACCTCCTACACACCACGCACGCCGCAAAGAATGGAAGCAGAGCTGGTCTCGGCCTCACACTCGTGCAATATGGGTTCTACATGAAAGGCGGAAGCGAACCGAAAGACGGCGGTGACTCAGACCAATATATCAACCCTCCGGATCCCAATAGCCACAGTTTTAACCCCGACGCAGTAGCGGATGGTTCCGCTGGTGGCGATGGTGGCAGTGCTATGTCGTCCATCAGTACTAGCGAGTGGATCTCATACGTCCTTATGATAGTTGGCTGGTTTATCCTCATCCGCGCCATCAGCGACTTCCTACGCGCACGCCGCCACGAACAGCTGGTGCTTCAGAGCCCCGAACGAGGACTTAGTGTCCCCGTCATTGCGGAAGGCGAGAGGGCCGAAACGGTAGTCTGATACTTGATGGGTACCAAACATGTGTACCAAACAACGACACACGAACACGGTTGTTTCTGGGGTCTTGAGTTATTATTATTGCGTATAGGTTGGGAACTTTTGGGAGCCATGGAGTTATGATTATCGGCTTGTGTATGGGTGTGGACGGTCTTGACCCTTTTTTGTTGCTTCTTTTTTGTTTGCGGAAACATTATCCTGTCGGTTATTACCCTTTCATTCTCTCTACCTTTTTCTTTTTTTTTTTTTTCCTCCCTCTATACGATACTTGGGCACCCACCATCTGCTTATTTTTTTTTTTTTTTTTGTATATCTGATACTATTGAGCGCGCGTTATGACTTCCCTGTAGTTTTTAATCTGGAGATACCAAACAGAGCACCGAAAATGAAACACTCGTTGGTCTTGATGCCTGAGGCTGAATGCTTGCGCTGTCGTACGTAGTAGGCAGCTCTTTTCATACTCGCATTCTTTTTGCCATCGGCGCCGGCACCGGCACCGGCACTAGTACGATTACTTTTCCTGCACGGCCAATAACTTCCCGGGCTTTTATAGAGCCTCGCGTCTTTTGTGCATTGCCATCTTCGACCATCCGTGTATCCTCTTTTGGTCTTGGCATCGTCTCTGCGGTTCTCCGATATTCTCTACCCTTTATTTACTCTGGCTTCTACTTGGCCGTCTTCTGTCAACTCGGTATCAGACCACATTGACCAGTATTTAAATACCCTCGACAGAATTTCGAATTAGCACGTCTTTTTGCTCGGTGTCTCCATAAATGGCCAAGGTCGACGTTGCGGTGGACGGGGGCTCCCTCTCGTCCTCCGCGCCGCCGAACCATGGCATAAACCCGACGACCCAAGGCCCCGTGGAAGCTCGCTCACTGTCGTCCGTCACGTCCATCGCATCGAATCCTCCGGCATACCCACGGAATCCTGCGCAGAAGAAACTGGACTCGCTGGAGTTATATATCGTTAGAGTTCCGGGGAGTAAAGGTGAGAGATTTCGCAAATTTGCCCCCCCCGGCCCCGCAGTCGACACTGCCTGCTACACTAGGCATGATGGGATGGATAGCTAACGCATCTTTTCGACATGTCTTGCAGATGTATTCCTCTCTCCTCTCAAGCCCCCGACCAAAGACAGTGTTTCCGCGGAGGCCATCAACGCATCGCTTTACTACCTGCATGTCGCGACACCAGAGGACGATTCCTTACTCCAAGAGGTGGAAGAAGAGCGAGAAGAAGAAGTCAAACTACACAAGGAATTTTTTGGCGACGAACTCGAGTCCGGCCCGGCGCAGCAGGAGTTTGCGCGTTTGAATAAGGTCCAACGCAAGCCGGTCCCGGGTGAGAACAGCGGCACGGCTTCCAACGTGTATGCGGGTGCGGATGCGAATACACACATAAGCTTTCCCCCATTACAGCAGGAGCCGCAAGAAATAAAGGAGAATATTCCGCCGTCGCTTCATCTCACGCCGGAGCGACGGCCCCAGATCTTTCCGCCTACCCCTCCTCCCTTCTCAGAGAGCGAGCCGAACATCGAAGATTCAAAAGAAAACGTGCCCGGCCAACATGTGCAGTTCCTGGAACGGAGGCCGACGCGGAATCGTCTACCACGAAGGCCGCTCCCTCGCGTTCCAGACGAAGAACCCTCGTTGGGCGTTCCAGAGGGCGGGCATCCGGCCAAGAAGCCTCACCGATGGAGTGCAATGGCAGGGTATGTCAATAGCCGGGGGTTTGAGAGCTGGAAGGACAAACATGAGGTGTTATCTGCCCGCCACAGCTTGGATTCCAACCGTCCGCAACTGAGGCAACGTTCCGCGCATGATTCACCGTCACCTTCAGCGAGAAGTCCAGGGCAGTCGCCCCATCGACAGTCACATGACAGCAGGTCTTCGGACCCTAGTTCTGGGTTTCATATCACTCTGATCCGCCGGGACCCTACGCACGGGACGCAGTGGAACGTTGCGACGATTTCGACCTCGCGGTTGGATGACGGTGCGATTGACCTTGAGATCTCCACGCCTGGATACAACCGATTCATCGCGAAAGACGAGCCACTGTCGCTGGACAGCCTGGGGTTGAATATCCAAAAAGATGGAGCCGCTGGACCGTCGCTTGCTGCGATTCAAGCACTTCAGGAGTCGGCAGGACACCTCTTGAAAAACAGCCATGCCAGCAACAATAAATCACAGCAGGAGCCATCCGGGCCACGAAGGTTCCGTCGCAAGCTAAGCGTATCAAGACCATACCAAGACGACGGACGAGCCTCCATGGACCAGTCCACAGCAGTGCGTGGCTCTATTGATAGCATCCGACCAGGCAGTCCGACGACTGCAAAGCCACTGGGTCTGTCCAAGCTCAAAAGCGGCTACTACACCTTTGCCTCGCCATGGAATGGTGTCTGCACGTTTTCCACCAGCGTTAACGGCCGCAGTCTGAAATGCAAACATATGATTCCTATGCCCGGTCCTCCTGGGGGCGTAGCAGAGAACGCCAACCCAGCCGTGACAGTCGCCGAGATTCGCTTCAACACACCATTTCAACCAGGACATCTTCATCAGCAGCCTAATCCTTATCATCTTTCGCCTTTCCTCCTCAGCCAAACGCCTACGTTTCCGACCCCTCATCCCGATATCCTTGATCCCGCCTTATCCTCCACAACACCCAATGTCAATGCTTCAAATAGTCCTCCAACAGGAACAACAACAAACCCAACCTCGAAACGTGCCTCCCTTGCCGCCCTTTTAAAACCAAACACCTTGACCAACCGTCCTCGCTCCCAATCCAACAACAGTACTCACTCCACCGCCCCGGCCAACGCAAATCCTGCCGTCAACAACACCATAAACCTAGGCCCCGGCCTCGGGAACCTAACCCGCAAACTCTCCACCAACAGCACAACCAGTGTCAGAACCACCGCAACCGCAAACGACGACCCAGACCGCCTGGATTTCTCGCTAGCGCGTGAACGGGCGGGCGGTGGGATGCGCGGCAAGAGCGCCAAGTTGGGCAAGTTGGTGGTGGACGATGAGGGGATCAAGATGCTGGATTTGGTCGTGGCGGCGTGTATGGGGGTTTGGTGGAGAGGGTACTATTATTGATCTGGTTTGGTTTGGTTGGGGCACCTGCGCTTCATGCATACAAGCATGTGTATGCAGGTCGCCCGCCATCTACTATTGTCGTCTATGTATGTTTGTTCTGACTGTGATTAATTTCTTGCTTTGACGTTGACATCAGCATTTACATCAGCATTTGTTTGGGTCTTGCGTCTTTTGCTACATGTATTTATTATTGTATGATTTTATGATTTATGAGCGATGTTATATATATATCTATCTATCTGTCTGTTCTGTCTGTTTATTCTTATATCCGCTTTCGCCATTGCCGGTATTTATTGATATACAATAGTTAGCTAAAGCATCACATTCTGAAACTTGTACTTGTTGTTGCAATTTATCGAGTGCAGATGATAGCTTAGGATAGCGTTATGTAGAATCCATACGGAAGCAGTCTGTGTATGATCGAGAGCCCTGGTTCTGGGCCACACGACCAGAGAGATCCCCTTATACGCTACTAAAGTCGTAGGTGGTCAATGGAATGGCTGCAGCTATTACACGAGGGAGAGAATGAATGCCGGGCAGAAGCAATATTGTGATACAACCCGCCAGGCTAACCAAAAGAGACTAGAACTGTGTATCCAACAGAACGAGAAACAAAACAAGCACAATTCCATTTGTTTACAAAACCATATAAACGTGGGATGCGTGCGATATATTCTAGAAAGTGCCCCGCAGTTTCAGAAGATAAGGGCTAAACTGAAGACAGCTAGCCGAGACCATATAACCAAACTAATGATGCGCGTCCATCCCCCTCTGTAGCGAAGCTTCAAGGTCACTCTGAGGCTCTGCACCCCCGCCAAAGGCCTCCTGAGGCTTTGGTTCCTCATGCTTCCAGCCGCCCTGCTGACCCTCTGGAATTGGAATGTTGGTCTGCTGCGCGATCTGCTGCTGTTGTTGCGCGGCGGCGACGGCAGCCGCGTGGGCTTGGGACTGTTGCCGCACGACAGCGCGGAAGCGCACGACCTCGTCGTAGATCATATGGCGCATCTCCTGGACGTCTTCGACGACTTCGAAGTGAAAGTCGAAGGTCGTGGGGCAGTTGGGTTCGTCGGAAGCATCATGCCAGATGTGCAAGTAAGGGTGCTCCAGGGCTTCTTCAACGGAGATACGCGATGTCGGATCAAAAGCAAGCATGCGATCGAGGAGGTCGAGAGCGTCAGGGTTGGCGTTGGGAAAGAGGCGCTGGAAGGGGATCTTGGGCATGTAAGGCAGGTTACGCACGTACTCCTGGGCACGAGGAGAGCCGATACGGCCCAGGGTATCCTCGTTGGGTGTACCGAGGTAGTGTAGGATTTGGTTGAGCTGGTCAACATAGTCGCGACCCTTGAAGAACGGACGACCACCAAGGAGTTCGGCCAAAATACAACCGACCGACCACACATCAACTACCGCGGGTTAGCGCTCCTGTCAAATTACCTGGGGATGAGGAGAAAGGAAACTTACTGGCTTTGGTGTAGCTCTGGAAGCTCAGCATAATCTCCGGAGCACGATACCATCTTGTCGCAACGTATTCAGTCATGTAGCCTGCGTTCTCCTCCGGGTCGATCGAGAAACCACGCGCCAGACCAAAATCACAGATCTTAAGTTCACAGTCGGCATTGACCAGCAAGTTACCGGGTTTCAAGTCTCTATGCAGGACGTTGGCCGAGTGAATGTACTTCAATCCACAGAGGATCTGATAAACAAAGGATTGGAAATGCGCATCGGTCAACGGTTGTCCAGATCGGATGATCGCAGCCAAGTCACACTCCATCAATTCTGTCCGGCAAAGAAAAACAGCATTAGCAGTTGTCGCACGCCAAGGCCAGCAATAAAGCCTCACCTTCGTACAGATATGTTTCATTGAAATTATTCGGACGCGGGATATCCATATCATATAGACAGGTGATCTGCGTCGCTGTCAGCCCTATGCGATCCACGAGAACGTATCCGAAGCAGTCGTCGGGCAAGGTAAATAAAACATACATTGCGGTGGCCCCGGAAGTGCTGCAACAATTTGATTTCTCTCAGAGCGCGCTTGGCCAGGATTTTCTTGCTGAACACATTGGTGACCTTCTTGATGGCAACACCGTCACCCGTCACGGAGTCTTGTGCGGCGCTAGATCAAAAAGATCAAAAAGTCACCCGGTCAGCATTGAACCTAACAGATAAAAACGAAAACAGAACGGAAATGAAAGGAAAAGGCAAAGCACACGCCCGAGGTGCCACGCTTGAACGCAGGTAGGAGGGGAGATCGAACACCTACCAGACAATACCGTATGCGCCCTGGCCCAACTCTTTGGACACATTATACCTATCGCCCACGACAAAGTCCTGACCAAAGACCTTGAAGACCTTGCGACCCTGTAATTCAGCCATGGCGCTGAGATTGGAAAGCAAAAGATGCGAACAGATCGACGAGCTGCCGCAGCTGACAGACTCAAAAACTCGGGAGAATGGGAAGAACGCTTGGAATCCGTTGCGGATGGAAAGGTGGGCGAAAGATCGGTTCTCGCGAGGAATAAGGCCTGGATAATTGAGACCAGACGGTGGCAGGCAGAAGCGAGGAAGAAAAAGGGGAGAGCGAGGGAAACAAGGCGGCTGTTTTTGACACCGTTGTTGACAGACGCAGAGTGATTTAGCCCCGCAGTGATTGACGAGGTGGAGGGGGGGCAAAAGAATGTGATATCCCACGAGGCTGACAAGAAAAAGGAGAAATGTCAGCAATTATTGGAGAATCAAAGAAATTAAGAGCATTTTTATACGAAAGAGAAATGGGAAATAAAGAAAGAGAGAAGGGGAGAGAGAGGAAAGAAATGGATCGTGTCGCTGAGAAAGTGTGCGAATAAAGCGAGGATACTCAGAATAACTCACCACTGGAACGGAAGCAGTCGAGTCTGACAGACGAGGAATTATCAGACCCAACAAGAAGAGCGAAAGTGAAAGAGAAGACTGAAAAAGAAGAGGATGAAACGATAACAGGTGGTGGTGGTGCTGAATCGAGACGAGTTGAGGCGAAGAGGGAGAGGAACTGATTGATGCCTGAGGCACTATAAGGCAGTGATACTGGAAAATGAGACCAAAACACAACCAGAATACTCAATCTGAAACAGACATTATTATGAAATCGGATGGATACCTGGGCTGATATTATAATAATGCTGCATTACGGAACGCATCTCAATGGTGCGTTTACCTACGGTCCGTGGGCACTAGATACGGAGTCATCTAGAATATGACATGAAATGCTGCTAACACACTAGATTGTACTTTTCATAACGGACTTCACCACATCACTCATATCTAGGAACAACCCTGGTCGGCCGTGGGGTAGCGGCCTCAACCAAGCTCCCAGCGAAAACCAAATTGGCTCCTCTTACAGAGCATTGGCCAGTCGTCGTTCCTTCCGCAGAGCACGGAGCTTAGGGCGCGCCTCATCGAGGGGAACCATGACACCCTGCTTTTGAGTAGCCGGGTCATCACGGTTGCGGATGTTGACAGAGCGAGTCTCCTTCTCTTGGGCGCCAACGACTGTTGAAGAAATTAGTTAAGACAGATATGCAAGTGTTTAAAAGGTGACTGGACATACCGAAAATGAAGTTGTACTGAGCCAATTGTCCAGTACGGATCTTCTTCTGCATGGTGTTGCCGCTGATGTCAATGTCGACATTCATCTTGTCGTCGCGCAAGATGCGCTGCAACTCCTCAACATAGTCATTCACGGCGGGCATAACAGGGACGATCAGGATCTGCCGCGGGCTAATCCAGAATGGCCACTTGCCACCAAAGTGCTCAATCAGAATACCTAGGAACCGCTCAAAGCTACCGATGATGGCTCGGTGAATGACGACCGGGCGGGCACGGCCGGGACCGGGCTCATTGCTGTTGGGTTTCTCATTGCCCTGGGACTGCTCAGCAATCGGCTGGCCAGTCATATACTCAAGCTTGAAGTTGAGAGGTGCCTGATAGTCCAGCTGAATGGTAGCGCACTGGAATTCTCGCTTAAGGGCATCGGCGATGGTGATATCAATCTTAGGCCCGTAGAATGCACCGTCGCCTTCGTCGATGGTCCAGTCATTGCCCTTGAACTTGGTTAAGGATTTCTTCAGCTGCTCCTCCGCATAGTTCCAGGTCTCGATTTCACCGAGATACTTCTCAGGGCGGGTGGAGAGCTTCAGCTTGAACGTGAAGCCGAAAAGGCCATAGATAGATTGCAAGAAGTCGAAGAGCCCTTCAATTTCTGCGGAGATCTGTGTAAATTGTTAGTTGCGCCCCAAATGGGTCCTTCAAGATCCCCACATACCTGATCGTGAGCACAGAAAATATGAGTGTCGTCCTGCTGGAACTTGCGGACACGAGTAAGACCACTCAAGGCACCCGACGCTTCGTTTCGGTGCAGAACACCAAAGTCTGCAATCCTCAACGGAAGCTCTCTGTAACTACGTTCCCGGTGTCCGAAGAGTACAAAATGTCCTGGGCAGTTCATGGGCTTCAATGCCCACTCCTTCTTCTCAAAATCAAGTCTGAACATATCGTCTTTGTAGTGGGCCCAGTGTCCAGACGTCTTCCAGACCTCCGCATCAAACATGTTAGGCGTCTGGACCTCCTGGTAACCACGCTTTTTGTACTCCGATCGAAGGAGAGACTGGAGAGCATTGAAGATTCTGGTTCCGTTTGGCAATAGGAATGGACTACCCGGAGACACTTCATCGAAGAAGAATAACTCCTGTTCCTTTCCAATCCGAAGGTGGTTACGCTTTTCTGCTTCCTCCAGGAACTTCATGTGCTCGGCATGTCGCTGCTTGTCAGGGAATGCAACACCACGGACACGTTGCAAAGAGTCATTGGCCTGGTCACCCAGGAAGTATGCAGAGGAGTTCTTTGTTGAGGTGTTAGCGTGGTCGATTCACCCCGACCGGCCTTACAAGTACTTGCCTGCATAATTTTGAAGGTCTTGACCTTTCCCGTGTTCTGAATGTGAGGACCTCTGCAAAGGTCAACCAGGGTACCGCAACGGTACACAGTACTCTTTTCGCCCGTGACGAGCTTATCAATGTAATGCAGCTTATATTTGCTGTATGCGAACATCTTCCGAAGATCCTCCTTTGAAACTTCTAGACGATCAAAGCTCTGCCTCTCCTTGAAGACCCGCTCTGCCTTTTTCTCGAGTGGCGGCCAGTCGCTTTGGACGACAACGCGGCTGTTCTGAAGTATTAGTCATGGCAATTCAACAAAATAGCATGCGAAGGCCGCTAGCGCTACTGCTAATAACGTACTTATCAGGCATAGCCATGTCATAGAAGAAACCCTGGGGTGTAGGCGGTCCATGAGAAAGCAGACATCCATATTGGCACTCACAAGCCTCGCCTAGGCAATGTGCACTAGAGTGCCAGAACACTTCCCGCCCCTCTGGGTCGTCAAAAGGAACATAAGCCACCTTGCAATCACCTTCAAATGTACGGCCCAAGTCCCACAATTCTCCGTCAACCTTCGCAATGACAACGTTCGCAGTGAGTTCCTTGGGTAGATCCTTCAAAAGCATAGCGGGGGTGGTCTCCCAGGCTTTGGCAGTGACGGCGGAGGTGTTGCCATTGCCAAGGTCGATAGCCACGCTCACTTCCGGGTGCGGCTTGTTCTTGAGCTCCTCAAGGTGCTTCTGCCATAGTTCTTCGAAGAAATTATTCCGCTCGACCATAAAATCGGGAAGAGCATCGCTGGTCGATTGTTTCGCGTCCGCTTTGGAGCCACCCTCAGAGGGCCTCACGGGCAAATCCTTGGAGCCTTCGACAGCCATCGCTTGTAGTCCACGGTATCTGGACGGGGTATAGATTTGGGTTGAAATGGCACCAGCGGAGGGGTGGCTTCTCTCGATGCAAATCCACAGGGAGGGACAGAAGGCGGAGAGTCACGTGCCGTTAAACTGCCCTGGCGGCTAGCGACACTTTACCGCTTCAAGCCTTCCACCCACCGAAAACTTCTCCGACTCCTCCGATCATTCCAACTCAACCGCGCTCAGCAACTTCATATTAAAATGTCTTTTCGCGGAGGGGGCCGTGGCGGCTTTGCCACAGGTGCTAATCGTGGGGGGAACTTTGGTGGCCGTGGTGGTGCGCAGAATTCGAGCTCGGAGCTGTCTTGAATAAGAGCTAACGAAATTTTCTTCGGGATAGGTCGTGGAGGCTTCCAGCCGTCGTTTGGTCCACCCGCACAGGTCCTGGGTAAATAAGACATGGATATATTCGGCGCGCGAGTGTCAGATGGCTAATACGAAGCAGAGATGGGTAGTGTCATGCACGCCTGCGAAGGGGAGATGGTTTGCGAATCGATCAACCCCAAGATCCCGTACTTCAACGCGCCCATCTACCTCGAGAACAAAGTACGAAACATTCCAGTGTGAGCTTCGGAGGTGAATCAATGAGACTGATGAATTTCCGCAGACCCCTATTGGCAAGGTCGATGAGGTTCTAGGTCCGATTAACCAGGTGTACTTCACCGTTAAGCCTCAGGAGGGTATTGTCGCGACCTCTTTCAAGCCGGGTGACAAGGTGTTCATCGGCGGCGACAAGCTCCTCCCATTGGAGAAGTATGCGCCGTAGCTTCATTCTTTTTGCAAATTGCAATTGCTAACATGTCTACTTAGGTTCCTTCCCAAGCCCAAGCCTCCTCCGGGTACGAACCCTTACCTTATAAGACCCATTTTACATCCGTATCTAACATGTTTTCAGGTGCTGCGAAACCGAAGAGAGGCGGCATTGCCAAGCCTGGTGCCCGTGGTGGTGCTCGTGGTGGACGAGGTGCGCCTCGCGGCGGTCCCAGAGGCGGTGCGCCCCGTGGACGCGGAGGCCCTAGAGGAGGTGGTGGCTTTGGCGGTGGCCGTGGTGGTGGTGGTGGCTTTGGTGGTGGCTTCTCGCGAGGAGGAGGCGGCGGTAGAGGCCGCGGAGCCCCTCGTGGTCGATTCTAGACAGTCTCTGTCATGTCTACTACTGTCTTTTTTTGGCGTTTGGGGAAATCGGGAGCTTTTGCAGGAACCTTTATGTCTCTATACACTTGTGCATACTACTATTAGGGAAAAGTGTTGCTTGTCTTTTTGCAAACACTGTAAGACAATTTGACCATTAGTGTATCAATGCCTTATAACGGCTATATATTTCATTCCTTCTGCTCTTCGTTACTCTATACCCCTGTGTAATTTTAACCTT
>PQMF01000254.1:0-23320 GCA_003004485.1 Aspergillaceae sp. MA 6039
GTATTCTCTCATTGCATGTTGATACAAATTATTATTTTAAAAGGTGGCGAGCCATGCTCCATGCTGAAAATATACCTTGAATTAAATAAGGCATATTGTCCGACTCTGCAATTCTCATCTTTGTTGTTTTCTTTGCTTGGCTGCCCTAAGCTCCACTGAGAATACACAATTCAAATCATTCTTACGGAAGCCTGTGCCATTGTATATTGTAGAACATTAGGGACGTATTGTGATATAAAACTCAAAATTTATGAAATTTCGCAAATAGAGCAGCTACTGCAGAGCACTATGAGAAGATATTAAGGCATTATCTTCTGGCATGCAAGAACGAGAGTTTCTTTTACCTACAAATAGATTCTCGCTGGCTTGGACGCTGGTCAAATAAATGCAATCCAATTAAATCAGGGGCCATTGTAACATATATATATATAAATATATTCTCTCCCAATTTTTCCTCTAAATACATATTTCTCGAGCAACTTCGGACCGTGCGTTGCAAAATTGTCATTTTCCCATTCTCATCAAGCACGAATGGGCGGGTGTCTTGCTGTATCATACGTCGCAACATCCAGTCAATTATTTCTGAATCACGCCGTACATGATAAGTATTTTGTCCCGGTTGATGTCCCCAAGGAAGAAGACGATTGTTGACGGGTCGATGCTGATGATACTCGTAAAACATGAACTCGACGCCTCGAATCAGCAGCGCCCAACAACGTCCAAACTCGGGTGTTCGAGTTCTCAAGTGCATTTTCGAGCAGTTCAAGCGATGCGTCCAATGGATCGGCTTGTTTTTTCGCTTCAACGACAGTGTGGTCGACGATTCCTCTGTCGCCTGGAAATCGGCGTTGGATGCGAAGAACGATGTAGTCAGCGTAGTGATTGTTCTTGTAATGTTGGAAGTGTGTCAAGCTTATCCTTGTTTGGATTGGTTGATGTTCATCCATGGACAGCTACCTTAAAAACAGTGGAATTCGCAGACTCCTGAAGCTTCTGGAAAAATATCACATCGTCAGGATTCACTTCGATAGTCTAGTCAGCCATTGGTAATTGAAAAGCCATATTGAGTGGCAGCTTATGTTTAAACAATGTAGAGAGACAAATTCTTAGTTTTTTGACATGGTTTGGGGGATTTTAATAAACACGGGTGTTGACATCCCTATCCAGCGGCAGACCCTCAAGGCATAAATGACCGTTTGCTATTTTAGGTACTCAAAGTGCAGTTTCCTAGCCAATTAAACAGCTCGGCCGCGCAATGAGATCAGCAGGATAATATGCAAGTCAGCGCTTTCTTTTGGCCGGAACAAGGATCTCTTCGCGCCCACCAACTTGAATTTTCACCAAGTATTCGATCACATCTGTAGTGGGCTACATACCTGTTACGAACAAAGCCACGACAAATCTCACGTGATCTGATCGACAAAAACAGTGGATGATAAAGACTGTCAACGGGATTTGCTGTTCTACGAATCAAGCCCCCGGGATCTTGACCCTGCATGATTGTTCTCCCCTGATGATTACTGCTCGTCGAATCTGCCCTCCCGACATGGGCCGAGTGCGCCGTTGATGCATAGATGCGCCTCCAAATTGGAGAATTGGGGATCCCCGAATCCGTTATCTTACACCGCCATGCCAAAAGTTCTCGACCCCGCTTTACCGCCTCCGCACCACCGCCTTCTACATTCGTAAAAACATCGCTGCTGCCCCTCAAAGGATGAGTCATGGCTGGCAGGATGGGAAGCCATCATTGGCTGATTATGAGCGGTCGGGGTCGGCAGTATCCGGGCAGTCAAAAACTTTTTGCCTCCCACTGCGCGTCCCGAGATGTTGAGGCTGCAAACCAGTCGCGATGCTCTGTAATTGTCCTTCCGGCCGAGCAATGAACAGATTCCGGCCAGGCCAGTGGACCAGTCTGGCCTGCCATACTCAGCGTACTCCGTAAATTGATATCAACATTCAATGAGGCATGGGTCCTCTCGGGCCGAGTCTCTCTTCGGAAACGCAGCCTGGATCCGGTTATTATAAACCCAAAGCATTGCCAGTGCAGGATGGAAAGCTTTGATAGAAAACAATTGGGATTTTTCGTTCTTTTCTTTTCTCCTCTCTACTCTACCGACAATTCTCACAATAATGGTGGAAGAAAAATCGTCGGGTACTCCACCGTTAGAGACTGAATATCGATATCTCGAATTCGACACGGCTTTACCATCACCCCAGATCTCCCTCCCTCCAGGCCCCGGTCAATTAGCACCGCCAGAATGCCCCAAACTCGAGAAACATACCTCGCCGTTTCTCTGGTCAAAATGGCGCAAGACGTGGATAACTTGGATCTCGTGCACCGTCACGCTGCTGGCCGGGCTGTCTGCTGGGGAAGCCAGTGTGGCATCGTCGATATTCGCAGACAAGTGGAATGTCTCGATGGTAGTGTCTAATCTGACGATTACTATTTTCTGTGTCGGGTTCGCGTTGGCGCCCATGGTGCTTGCGCCTCTGTCGGAATTTGAAGGACGGAGACCGATTTTCATGGCTAGTGGTGTTATCTTTGTCGGTACGCTATTCTTAAGCTGGCTGAACGCTGGCTGCCAGAAAGATACCATATCTATCATAAGAATAAATCAAGCTGATGTACGACAGCATGCCTGATTGCCTGTGGAGGAACCCATTCGTTTGCAGGCTTACTGGTTGCACGATTTTTCCAGGGGGTTGGCGCCTGTACGTATCTCGCTTGTCTCTCATCTGTACGAGAGTAATTCTGACCAGAGTAGCTACCTTCTCGACCATGGTGGGAGGTGTGATTAGTGACATTTATCATGCCGAAGAACGCAACACTCCCATGGCTCTCTTTTCCGCCGCTGCGCTTGTTGGCACTGGACTGGCACCACTCCTGGCCGGCGCTATCGTATATCACACCACGTGGCGGTGGATCTTCTACTCGCATGGCATCGTGTCAGGCGCTGTGGTGGTGGTCATGTATTTCTTTTTCGACGAGACGCGCGGCAGTGTCATTCTGAGCAGAAAGGCGAAGGCGATTAATACATACTATGACCAGCTCGAAGCGGCCGGTCATCATGGGGTGATTGTGGTGGACGAGGGGACAGGAGAGAAGCTGGTCAAGCGTCTTCGGTGGAAGGTTAAGAGCGACGAGGAACGAGCATCGCTCATTGGTATGATCGGCCAGTCGTGCTACCGGCCGTTTCGTGAGTCTCCTGCCGTGCTTGCTTGACTCTGGGCCCATTGCTGACAAGACTATAGATATGCTCTTCACTGAGCCGGTCGTCTTTTTCTTCTCCATCTGGATCTCGTTCAGCTGGGCCGTGCTGTACTTGCAATTCGGCTCTATTCCCTTGGTCTTTGAAACCAACCACGGCTTCAATATTGAGCAGGTGGGAGCCGTGTTCACCGGTACGTCTTTTCCACAGCCCAAGCAGCCCAAGCCAAGCATGAAGCTAGCTTTAGCTAAAACCACTTTCCAGCGATGTGCGTGGGTGTCATCCTGGCGACAATCATCAGCATCGTCCAGGACAAACTTGCCTCCCGATGGAAACTGCTGCCCCCCACAGCCGAAGGCCGACTGTACTTTTCGTGTGTGGAATCCGCCCTCATGCCCATCGGCCTCTTCTGGTTCGGATGGACCTCCTATCCATCGATCCCGTTTATCGTGCCCGCGCTGGCCGTTGGCTGCGCAGCCATGGGTATTTTCTCCATCTACTTGGCCGTGTTCAACTACTTAGCCGACACGTACCACCGCTATTCGAGCTCAGCGATTGCCGCGCAATCATGCTGTAAGGAAGAACCCCATCCTTGTCGGTTGGATACTTTGTGTCACTTTTGCTCACCTACATGCAGGTCGGAATCTTCTCGGGGGGGTTTTCCCATTGGTTACTAGACAATTATTCACCAATCTGGGTTATCCGGCAGCAGCTAGTCTTCTGGGTGGAATTGTAAGTTCAAAGTCCAATCGCATACATTTCAAACCTGTTGGGTGGGTCTTAATGTGTACTATGCAGGGCGCTGCTTTGACCCTGGTGCCATGGGTGTTAGTATTTTTCGGACCCCAAATTCGAGCAAGGAGTAAACTGGCGAGTGTAAGTTTATCTTTTTTTTTTTTTTCCGGCTCTTTTCACTAACGTGGCAATCAATAGGAACTTTCCAAGTAGGATCAGCGTGGGATATGTTCCGTACGGAGTACACACAGTACATACTCCGTTCAAAACATACAAGTCGCATGGCATTGCATACACATAGACACTTTGCATATAAACAAGATTTCCTGTACCTAATGCATATCCATTTTTCTTCACATTTTTTTTATTGCCGCAGCCACCGACCCGAGGAACAAATCATGGCCTAGGCCCTTAGTGCCCCGGCCATGAAACAAAGTTGGTTTAGGGCAGGCACCTAGCGAGGGACGGAACCATTAGTCGCGATGTCCGGTTCGCGAATCACACGCCAACAGGGGATACTATGTAATAGTCCGCCAGTAGTCATGTACTCCGTGGTATAGGAATATCGGAGGGAATTAACTTCAAATAACTTCCGCCCTCTTTATCAATCCCTTGCATCAATGCCACGAAATGCAAGATCCGGCTTGACAAGTGAAACCGTTCGGAACAATCAGGACCCCCGTAGGCCCAAAATTCAGAGGCACCATGGCGTTGGAATGCGCGCTGTGGGCCGTTGGAATGGAGATGGGTCCGGAGCATCCTTTCAAGGGTCCATACTCGGTCCTCTGGACTCGATCTGTATTGGAGGATGTGATATTCTAGACCGGGATGTGATTCCTCTCAATGGATTTGCACCGATCTTCGGTTTTCGGCTGATCCGTGTGCTATGTGATGGCCAGAGAGTCCAGGCAGGGTACATCCGGAGTATAAAAAATGATGCTTCCCCTGTAGATCCACGAAAGCAGATCTTCCTTTCTTTTTCCCTTTGCCTTGGTTTTGCATGCTATTCGATACTTTCCGAGGGTCAATCAAACCATAGTGCACATACATTCATTATGAAAGCATATCTCGGTCTTTCGCTCCTTACCCTTTTAACCCGGGCAACATCGGCCCAAGACACGGCCTCTACTCGTGCCGAAATTGCCCTTCATGTCCTGCAGGACTGGTATAACCCAGGTTCCGGGATTTGGGATACCTGCGGCTGGTGGAATGGCGCCAATTGCATGACCGTCATCGGAGATCTGGCGCTGGTCGATGACTCCGAGTATGTGCAAGAGACGGCCCTGGAGGTGTTCAACAACACATATCACGTCGGCCCGGCGACCAATCCGTACGCTTTCAAGCCCCCGCCGGCTGCGACGCAAACATCGTCGCCGACTGCCTCGTCGGCATCTGCCACGTCGGGATCTGCAGCGTCGCCGACGACAGGCTACTGGGGCCACGGTGCGAAATGGGTTGACGGCTCGTTCGACGACGATGCATGGTGGGCGCTTGCTTGGATTACGGCGTTCGATAATACCCAGAAGCCGGAGTATCTGGAAGTGGCTATTGATATCTATGAATCATTGGTAACAATTCCCCTGTATAAGGAAAATCAATAAATCAAGAGCATCAACTGACTTGGGACGATGATATAGGCCTCGACCAAAAGAACCTCTTGCAGTAACGCCGGTCTCTACTCGGACCTGAACGCCGGCTATGTCAACGCCATCGTCAACGAACTCTTCCTGTCGGTCGCAGCGCACCTGGCCAACCGGGTCCTCAACAAGGAGAGGTATCTGCAGCAGGCCCAGCAGCAATGGAACTGGTTCAAGAACGTCGGATTCATCAACGAGAACGGGACCATCAACGATGGCTTGACGGAAGCTTGTACGAACAATGGACAGCCAGCGTATGTCCTCTAGCCACATCTATCTTGTATATCTGATTGATTCTAACCACCAAAACAGCTGGTCCTACAACCAAGGCGTCGTCCTAGGTGCTCTGGTCGAACTTCACTACGCCTCGGCATTCCCGGATCTCAGCACCAACGGGACCATCGCCGGCAGCAGCGCCAACACGACCACCGGCTCCAGCGACTACCTGGAGTCGGCCAAGCGCATCGCCAAAGCCGCCATCAAAGACCTCTCCGACCCGGATACGCACATCATCCGCGAATCGTGCGACCCGGACGATTGCGACGGCAACTCCACGCAGTTCAAGGGAATCTTCATCCGCAACCTGCGCATTCTGAACAGCGTCGTGCTAGACCCGGAGTTCACGGAGGTCATCCGCATCAACGCGGAGAGTATCTGGAACAATGATCGCAGTGACGATAAGAATCGATTAGGAGAGAACTGGGAGGGGCCCGTCAAGCAGGTGGATGCTTCGACACATAGTTCGGCGATGGATGCGCTTGTTGCGGCCATTGGGGAGTAGATGGCATTTCCTTTCTTTAAATTCTGGATATACATATTTATTTGAGACTATATTGGCTATATATATACAGGGTTAGACGGAGCACACATAGATTTCATGCTGAAACGACTGGAATCGGTCTCCTACGTCACTTGCCCTAATCCTCTTGACCTAGGTGCTATATAATGAATCTAATTGCTAAGGATGTACAGAGTAAAGTAGAGAAAGACAGTAGAATTAGACCTAATCTTATTCCCAACCCACTAAGCGGCGCGGCCCGCTGGCCTGGTTGCGTACCGTTTTAATCTATCTTATCAGATGGATCTATGCGCTTCGCGATATATATGCCACAGGCTCCGTGGACGCCTTGAACGTATAGCCGTTTCCTGCAGCAACATCGCGGTGATACGTATCTGCCAAGGGGCAGACTCCGGCGTATATAGCATACATGGGCCGCAAGGAACGGGTCCAGTGCATGCTTCCGGGTTGCAGGAATCGCATGCACGAGCTGTCATTTGTATCTTGCATGCGTCCGCAACACGGGTTTCCAGAGTCTGTGGTACTATGCATTCATAAAGATGTCATGTCCCGATTTAGGCATGTGTTGTGTGAAGTATCAGCTGAATAGACTATGGCATATCTAACGTACAAATTGAACAGCTAGAGTAGAACAGTTCTCCCCTGCGCTTCTAGCACTGAATTAAAAAGCTTCCTTGTCTCTGCTGATAATACCGTAGCAAAACAACTATCCAAGCTCGAATTCAGCAAGTCCCAATAACGGCACGAGGTCACGTTTATCCATCTGCTTTCATTGGATGCTACAAGACCTGTTAGTATAATCCGTATTGTATTTCGGATTCAGTGCGGTTAAATGAAAACTTACCAAAGTCATCTAAGTGTGCATAAGCTGGAAAGCAATGTGTGTTTGGCACTGCAAGAGACATATGTCTACCACAGGGCTCCCATTTGTGTTCATTGTCAGACACAAATCCAGCCATGATTCTTGATTCATTAGAGCGGTGAGATTTGATTCACCCTTCTCGAACCATGGCAGCGGAAGAATATAAGCTTATGGCAGTTCATTGCCCTTCATTGGGACAGGGTGAAGCTGCAAGTCTCTGACTTCCGCGAGACGTCCATACTGACCCAGCGTTCGTCCCAAAACCCGGATTCGTAGGACTTAGGCGTCCACTCCAATGCTGCACTATTGTCATTGATTGTATAACCAATGCGCTGCCTCTTGACTGCCTTACCCTTGAGAAGCGGGCACACAAAGAGTGGGTGATTCGGTGTATCGCCGCTCATTCCCTTTCTCTCCAATCTCTTCCTCGTCATACTCGACGACTTGTATTCAAAGGTGCAAAGTTGTCAGGAGACCGCAGAGTAGACCAGGTAATCCCTAAGCGTTGGCTGCTGGGGTGGTGGTATGTAGATGTTAGAGCTGCTGAAGAATTCCCTGGTGATATGAACTGATAATCCTTTCTTCAAGTGACCTAGAAAGATGGCCAATAGCGTAAATATCTCATCCAGACAATTTCCTCTGTAGCCAAAGAGACGTAGCCCTCTGGAGGCCGTTGTGTCGGGTATAGTTGTATGATACAGGTGAGCGATTGTGATGGCTGTTGCATTGCATACCAATTGCTACTGATATAGGAGTTCGAAGATAGACATGCAATACAAGGTGAACCTGAATGACCAGTAGAGATGCTGGCTTTGAAACTCACCCGATGGGGGAAGAGGAAGTAATGTGATGACTAGGGTGGTATGCAAGCATGTCCGGGTTAGGTATGGAGCCAGGATATATTACATTGCAGGATCGGTCCCGTCATGGTCAATAATACCCATTCATATCCAGACGTATAAGAAGATGATCAAAGATACTCGTAGGCCCCGACTGCGACGCAAACGCCGATAGAGACTTCTTAGACGACGCTCGACTACCGTCCAAACTGCGCAAGTACCCAACAAAAGCAGAGGCCTGCTTCCTAAAGACAGAATACAACTGGGCCACGGTGGATTCACTTTCCTGCCTCACGCCCTTAACCCCATCCATCCTGGAGATGGGAGCGAAGTTGAGAATGATGTCGAAGATGCTTTCAAGCACCTTTGCGGCCTGGATATGGCGCTTGCTAAAGAACAGAGCGAACAGCATCTCGTCGAGGATATCTTCGTGGTATGCTCGTAGCCGGGGGACGGAATGGGCTGCGTCGATGGTGCCGTCGATGTCGCCGCGGTCGAGACAGTGTTCGATTCGAGAGAGTGTCTCCTGGAAACGGTTCCAAGTAGACCCAATCCCAACGTGGAAGCAATAGTCACTCACCGCGAATATAAAGTGTTGTGCGTCGACGCGAAATTTCTGGAATACGTTTCGAGTGTCACCTGAGAGGGATTTCCTTGCCGTAGAATCGCGCACGAGATTCTTGACCACAGAGACCATCCGGAGGAGACGAAGGAGGTGCTTGAAGAGACGATCGTACTTGTCGAGAGATTGCGGGGTGATGATAATTTCTAGGACGCTAGGTGGTTTGTAATGCAGACGGAGGAAGTCGAGCGCCTGAACGGTATTTGGATCCTTGCACTTGGATATCTCTTCGGCTGGTAATTCTCGGATCGCGAAGCTTAGGCCACCGGGAAGCTCCTTTCCTTTGCGACTGCGGGCAGGTTCGTTATTATTAGCTGGGTCTTCAGACGCGCTATGGCTCTCGTTGAGAAGCCCAATGAGCGCCAGGCGCAACTCCGAGCTTGCTGGCGGCCAGGAATCACGGCTCCCCAGGCGGAGACCGGTGTGCACACCACCAGGTACGACGCCTGACTTCCGCTCGCCGCTTTCCATTTCCGGGTCAAAAAGTGCAGACGAGAGACGAGACGTGAAGAACCCATCGCCAAGGAGTTGGAATCGCCACTGGAGGGTCAAGTGATTCCTGATTCCGTGCTCCTTGAACAGAATATGAAGGCAGGAGAAGTCAATCAGTAAGGCCTGTGACGAGAGCAGTGGTGCAACTGATAAATAGAGCGAAGAAATCAACTCAGGGCCAAATTGGGCATCCTGGCTATCATCGGAAAGTTCGATGCTAGAGCTCAATCGGCCAAGCTTATCCCTTTCTAAAGAAGCGTGGTTGGTAAGTAGGCCGGTCATATGCTGTTCATCGTCCATGTCAAATAGATCATAAGTATCCTCTTGGGTGCCTTTATGGGCATTGTAGCCCGAGCTTTCAGAGTTAGACCCTGGCTCGACGGCTTGTCCCACCGGCTCACCACGGTTGTATTTGAGTATTTCCGTACGCAGCGAAGTTTCATACTCGTGCGCTTTCGTTTGTACTCTTTCCATATCGGCCCAGGAATCGGCATAACGAAGTCTTGGAGGCTCTGCATTGTGAAACGCAAGGCCGCTGGCAAGGAGATGCCGTGGGTGGGATTGCTTAAGGAATCGCAGGCTTCTTCCACTCTCGAATATCAATTGCGCCTGGTCTGCCGGGATGAAAGAGGGCATTTGTTTGGGCTGATATTTGTATTCGGGGTTCGCAGGTTCCAACTTCACGGCTCGTCCGTTATCGCTTTCATGGTGCTCAAGTGCCACAAACCCTCTGCCCTTTGCTATCAGTTCACTCAACACGGGCGTCTCTGGACGGAGACCAATCCAACCCTCCATATAACCCAGCCACGGCTCAGTGACACGGACCACGATTTCACGCATCAACTTCTCTATCCAGCCAAACCTCTGTGTGAGATGCAGAGCTCGCTCCATAACGACAGACATGACCTGAGCATCTGATGAAGCTTTCCCAACTGCATCCATCATATTTGCTAGAGCGCCTACCATTTCACCACCTCTCCGGAACAAGGTTTTGATCTGAAGAAGCGAAATTGCATGTCTTGCATGAGTAGCTAGTTGCCTTTCAAGAGTGTACGTGATAACCGCCGCGGTACTTGCGAATGTAGACAAAGCCGAGAGCCCGACGGTCTTGGCCGGGGTGCTATGAACAAAAGCGCGCACTCTTTGCATATCTGTTCCACACTGGATCATCTCATCGATAGTCTGGTCGAACACAGGGAGGCTGACTCCGGAGACGCGGATATTTTCCAGGGATCTCTCGAACTTCTTCTCCTCTTCATTATACCGAAAGAATGCAGAACTCCATCCTAATCCGAGCCGAATAAGAGCCTGAAGGAAGACATCACTTCGAACCAGACGTCCCGCGTTTCGAAGCTTACTACTCGCTGCATGATTCGCCAAAGCCGCATCGAAGCCCTTCGCCTCAGACTCACTGAAATACGCAGAAACAGGCTCCTTGTGTTTTCGGTCCTGATAAGCCTCCCATGACCTCGGGGGGGTTCTATAGACCACTTCGCCATTAAGGCGGTCGAGTAACCCGATATCATCTTCTAGTTTATATGTAGCATCTTCAGGAGCAGCGGGATCTGCGTCCGCTTGGCTCTCGCTTGACACGTCGGTAATGGGCTCGAGTAATTGCTCCGGTTCGAGGAATCCTTCTCCTAAGATATCCAACTGGTGCAGCTTCGAATCATCATTCTCGAACAGGTCCACGGGGCTCTTGAACAAATCCTCCTTCAATCCTGACAAAGCTCAATTGTCAATTCGAATTCCGGCCATTGCCATGGATATCTCTCCAGGCATCACTTACCAGGTAACTCCTCGTTCCACGGTAAAGGCTCCAACGGCTGCAGAGACTGCAAGGTAAACTTGGAAAGCCTCCATAAATCCTCACTGGAAAAAGGATTCAAGAAGTTTATTTCAGAGCCATCTAGCCCCTCCATAGTCAGGCATAGGACTGTTCTCTTTCCAATCCGCAAAGACCTTTTTATCGGCGCACGTCGCGTTGTCAACGCGAGACACTCCGCCCTAGTCCCAAGATGGTTTAGCGTCTCTCTAACCGTGCACGGTCCACTGCTTGTTCGGGAAGCCGACGCGGGTGGAATCATCAGTCGTTCGTCCCGCCAGGTTCTTCGCATCGCATCGCATCGCATCGCGCAACCAATCGACAGCAATGCCCCCGAAAAAAAAGCCTAGAACCACAGGAGCCTCCGAACCCGAGAATAATGGACAACCCGCTTCGAACACGCCAGGTTCCGGCGAGAGCATCGCCAAACCGGACACGGATTATGACCTGGTCGCGGACCCTTGGACAGACGAGCAAGAAACCGCTTTGCTGAAGGCGGTTATTAAATGGAAGCCTGTCGGTTCGTTTGGAGATTCTGCTTTCCAATGCTAGTCGTCGCATTGAAGCATCGCGCGCTAACTACGTCGTCGTTTTGAAGGCATGCACAAACACTTTCGCATGATCGCCGTCTCCGAGTTCATGAAAAGCCAAGGATATGCGTCCTCACACACAGAACATACACGGATCCCCGGGATCTGGAAGAAACTGAGTACACTTTACAATCTGCCAGGGTTGGATGAACGGGTAGGCAATCATCGCAAATAGCGGGGCATTAGTGGTAGACGTGTCGCTGATGAAATACCCCGGTGTGGCTATTACAGGAAGACTCCCTCTTGACAGATGTCGCCGATGATGCCGAATCGTCGACTGAGCGCTACTGCCCGTTCGAACTTCCCGAGGATGAATATGGCGATTTGATGTTTGAGAGAAGACTGGCGACGGAAAGGTCGGAATCACCTGTCACAAGTGGTCGGGCAGAGTCGAGAAGAGGGAGCACTGTGGCTGATACGGATGGTAATTACTCTTCCTTCCTCCCAAGGTCTGATTAGAAACCTGCGGTCCATTAACGCACTTTGTCTGACTAGAAAATCGCACATCCCCCGCACCGTCCCGAGGACGAAAGAGTACTCGCGGCGGCCGCCAAGGTGCGCGCGGTACGCGCACCAAACGACAGGCCGAGGCGGAGGAACCACGGAAAGGCACGGTCACAGGCGAAGAAGACGAAGACTCGGAAGATGCCGGCGCAAATGACGAGGTGGAGGAGGAAGCATCGGACGCGGCCAAGGACGAAAGTGATGCTGAGGAAGAAGCCGAAGAGGAGGCAGGGGGTCCCAGAAGCACACGAGCCCAGACGTCACGGTCGAAGCAGAAAGATAGAGGCGGGGGAACTGGGGCTCGAAGGACAGGCCGGCGGCGCTGAGAAGTACGAGGTACTTGTACAACACATCTATTATCTTGCAATTTCGATGATACCTAGAGATGCTATGGCGCGGCGTTTTTGTTGGATATGTACAATTACTTATCTGGGTCTATCATGTTCTAACATTTGTGACATCTTAAAAGAAACAAATCAACGCGCATATCGGATTTTTCTTTATAACTGGACCTGCCATCCAAATACTCGAAAACAACAAATATGTAAATGAGCCGAACAAGGGATATAGCGAGCGATGAAGTATGCATCTTAATGGCTACATGTAGATCACTATATCTAGGTCTAAGTCGTTCAGAGGGTTATAGAGAATAACAAAGGGGAATAGTACAATCAAAGCGACGAGAGGCCGTTTAGAGGCGTCCGATGATAGCATCAGCGTATTCGGCAGTCTTGGCCTTACCGCCAAGGTCACCAGTGAGAGCCTAGAATTGTCAACGTTAGTACTACTAAAACGCTATGTATGGATTTTGACTGTTGAATTGAACTCACCTTGCCCTCAGCAAGAGTGTCGAAAGTGGCCTTTTGGATACGGGCAGCGTGTTCAGTTAGACCCATGTGCTGAAGCATCATGATACTGCTCAGAAGTAGAGCAGTGGGGTTGGCAAGACCCTTTCCCGCAATGTCAGGGGCGGAACCATGGACGGCCTCGAAGATCGAGCACTCGTTACCAATGTTACCAGAGGGAGTGAGACCGAGACCACCGATCAGACCGGCGCACATGTCGGACAGAATGTCACCGTACAAGTTGGGCATGACCAGAACCTTGTCGTTGTAGGGAGTAGGGTCGGTAACGATCTTCAGGCAAGAGTTGTCCAGCAGCTCAGCGTCGAACTCGACATCAGGGAACTCCTTGGAAATGTCGCGGGCAAGGTTCAGGAAAAGACCGTCGGACATCTTCATGATACTGGCCTTGTGCACCACGCGGACCTTCTTCTTGTTGATGGAGCGAGCGTACTGGAAGGCGAAACGGAGAACCCGCTCGGACGCCTCGCGTGTGATAAGCTTGATGCTCTGCACCACACCATCGACAACGACGTGTTCGATACCAGAGTATTCACCCTCGGTGTTCTCACGGATCAGGACGGTGTCAACGTTGTCGTAGGGGGTCTTGTAGCCTGCGATCGACCGGCAGGGACGCACGTTGGCAAAGAGGTTGAAGGTTCGACGAAGAGTAAGGTTAAGCGACACGTGACCCTTGCCTACCGGCGTCTGGAATGGGTTTCATGAGCATACGCGACCAATTGATCAAACTGAGGACGCAGAAGACCTACCGCGAGGGGACCCTTGAGCGCAACGTAGTTGCGCTTGACGCTGTCGATGGCCGCATCAGGGATAGCGGTCTTGCCGTCCTTCAAAGTCGGGGTGACGTCCACGGGCTCCCACTTGACAGGAGCCTATATCCCAGTTAGTAGATGGTCCCTTTTGTCTCTTTCACCAGAGAATTCAGTTCCCAGGGTAGACATTACATTTGCGGCAGAGAAGATGTCCTTGACGGACTGGGAGATCTCCGGACCAATACCATCACCCTCGATGATGGTTACTGTGTATTTTCCCTATGAAAGCGATCCACGTCAGACCTCGTTACCCATTAATATATCTATAGATAGATATAAATGCCGTTATCGGATTTCCAGGGCTCGATTTATGTGTGAATTGACCGTCGCGGCGGGAGCACCGGACCAGAGGCAAAAAAAAGCGCAAAGAAAAAGGGTTCAACGACACCACATACATCAGAACCCTTCTGACCCTTGAATTTAGCAACCTGCTCGTCGGCAGAAGAGGCGTAACGACGGAACTAAAAGAACTCATAAGTTAGCAAGGTAATTCAGAGAACCGCACTGTTGAGGTTCCAAATACCTGCGAAACCGGCGAAGCAAAGCTTGGAGCCACCCGTGTTGTCCGCAGGCATTGACGCGCGGGGGCAATAAAGCTTCTGGCAGAGATCATGGTGGACAAAATCCCCGGGGATGAATAATATCAAATAGAATTAGAGTATAGCAAAAGAAGGGGGAGAGGAGAGTGGTGTGGGAGAGAGGAAGTGGAGGAGGGATGTTGTTGTTACGGACGGGCGAAGGATCAGTTCATCGCCAACGTCTCGGCAGCGCCGCCCGATCCGAAGACCGGGAGAATACCGTTTTGGTGTCCACCATCATCGTATACTCCGGGAGTCCATGTCTATGGAGTGCTAGAAAGACCGAGGTAGTTGTTGCTTATCACTTTTGACAGATAACTAGGTACCACAGCCTAGGTGCTAACTATGCTGCAGGTCTAACTTGGCCAGTTTGTCCCCCCTCCCTACGGAGCTCCGATCTGGACACCCACGCCTGCGAAATGACGGACATCGACATCGCCAGCCACTACGGTCTACCATCCGAATTCCCCGAGGAATGGCCCGCGGAACTCGACGAGGACGAACCTTCTGATAATGAGAGTCTACATGCGGGGGATGGTTCGCGGTCGCACAAGTCCCGGTACTTCGCCCTGGAACGCAGCGGGAGCCAGCGAACCACGCTGGGATCACAAAGAGGAGGCAATGGCAGGGACAATCTAGCGCAGAAGGATGAACCGGATCCTTTGGGAGGCGGGGATAGCGTGTTGAGGATCTTGAAGAAGCGAGGTCTGTCTGTGGATGACGAGAGCCGGTTGCGAAATCGGTTCCTGCTCTCGTCCACGTCGTTCTCGCCAGCCCTCTTTCTATCCCAGGCTCATTCCAATGACTCAATCCAATCTCTCCTGGATGGACTGGGCTGTTTATCGCGATCCATTGACCAGAAATCAGCGTCCCTGAAGGTGCTGGTGGAGGCCAACTTTGAGCGCTTCGTCCGGGCCAAGGCCACCATTGACAGCGTCTACACGGAAATGAGACAGCAACGGGCGGAGCAAGACGACGTGCCTCTCGCTGAGATTCGTCGCAAGTCAGGCCATATTAGGAGCATTTCGGCTGCGAGTCACGGCGCTTCCCCGGCGCCGTCAGCGACGGAGGACAAGAAGAACGCCCTGACCAAGGAAAGCGAATATGGAATGAAAGGTATCCGCGCGCCTCTGGTGGAAGCCTCCGTGAAGGCAGAGGAAGTGTGGGGTCCGGCCCTGGGAGGTCGCGAGAGAGAGCAGATACTCAAGTCTGTGGTCGACACGATGGAAAGGCACCGGGATGTCTATGAGATAGGGAGCCAGCTTTGCAAGGCGATCAAGCAACGAGACTACGAATCGGTGTTCGAGCTATTTACCACGGCTAGAACACTAGCCAAATCGGCCAAGAATATCGCATATATGGCTTCCAGTAATCGCCGGTCGTTGACGGACGAAGAGACGCATACCATTTTGGCCATGGGACGAATGTGGATGGATGTCGACCAGCAAATCCAAGCCTTCAAGCGGGATCTCTGGAGGCGTCTGAGCGAAGCGCCCACCATGTCCACGACAGTGACAGCTTCCGGTCCGGTTGAGGAGCACATGGAACTGATCGGGGCTTTGTTGGAACTCGGTGTGGAAGAGAATCCGATTTGGGTATGGCTCCTTAGTCGCTATCACTTCCTCAGGTCCAAGATCACCTCATTCTGTGAGCGGGCTAAGACGGAGATCGAGATCCTTCGGCGCAGACTGGCCAGCAGCGAAAAGCCGTCCCCACAAGAGGTAGCATCGTACCTCCGGCTAGCTCCTCGCGAAGGTTCAACAGAGGTGCAGGCAATGCTGGATACAGACCAAGTGATCGAACTCTGGGAGTGCGTCCATGCTTACCTGAACAGATTGCTATCTCCACAGGGGGGTGTCCTAGGCGAGGTCCTGGATTTCTGGGAAGTTGCCCAATCGTTCACTGACGGCAGCAAGCAAAGATATCTCCCGGCTGGATTTGAGGGAGAAAGTCGTCAGCACCACCGGCTCCGCTCTGATGATACATTGGCTTTGGAGAACGGTATTGTTGAATTGATCAACCTGATCCGGGAGAGTGTGTTGGCGTTATTTGCTGCTCCTCCACCGGACGACATCTCCCTCCTTTCATCTCCCATCTCACCACCAAGCCCCAGCAGCCCTGGAGTCACACCTACCGAGTCACGCTTCAAGCTGGACCCCAAGAACATGCCATTTCCGACTCCCAAACGGGGTGAAATTTGGGAAGATTTCGCGTTCTGGCCGCCGTTTTCGAATTCTCTTAGCGGAGTGCACTATCTCAGCAAATTCCTGGTTATCCTTGGAACAGCGGCTAGTGAAATGGCTGCACTGGGACCGGTGGCGAACGGTGATAACACCTATGATCTTCTCAAGTCCCTCGTGAGTGTCGCTCGTGAGCGCTCGATCCGAGTCGTATGCGCTGCCTGGAATAAAGATGCGGAAATATGCAAAATGCTGGAAGATTGGACTCGGGATCCAGAAAAAAGGGACTTGACCAAGATGCCTGGATTGTTCGTGGCTTTTGAGAATGCGATTTTGAGTGGCATGCAGAAGATCCTGTACGTCTCGGAGGCCATGGCGAGGCCAGGTACGGTTGAAGTCGTCACACAGCCTCCAGCCAAACTACTCCAGATGGTCCGCTCCCAATTCGTGTCGAGTGTGTACAAGGCGCTCAGTGGTCTGGTTGAGAATGCAGAACACCCGGCCACACGGGAGGAGGACAATGAATGGGTTCTTGTTGGGCCGACGCCATCAGCCGACAATCCCGATGTCGCTTCGACTGTCTTTGCGGCTGATACTGTGGACGCCCGGAATAGGGTAAGTTGTGTAATCTTGGTGCTGCGGGATAGCAATCGCTAACCACATTACGAAACAGAATGTACGCATACTTCTCACGCTTTCCAACATCAAAGCGCTTCAAGCGCTTCTTGTCCCGCAGCTAGTATCCAACTTTGAAACGTCCTTCTCTGTGAGGCTGACGGATGAGGCAAAAACCATCCGTGACGTTCTCCTTCAGATCGAGGGCCGTTTATTCCAGTCGTACACCAAACCAACAGTTGACGCGCTGAACAGGACCATTTTCGATGGCGTCACTGCTCCCGGCTGGGAGCCATCGACCAATCGGCCGGAGCAAGTCCGTCCTTATGTGTATAACACTTTACTAGCTCTTGTGCTCGTCCATACCGAGATCTCGACTACCATACCTTCCAGTTCACTCCCCAGTTCGACCCGTTTGGCCTCCGGCGCGCCATCTCCGTTGATGAACACGGTCCTCACCTTCCTCCTGTCCCAAGTGTCTTCGTCGCTTTTGGCTGCTTTCGGCGCTCGGCCGTCATATTCGCTTGGGGCCTTGATGCAGGCAACCCTTGACACCGAATTTATCGCGCAGACCCTGTCCCAGTACTCGACGGAGGAGGTGTCCGCAGTGCAGAGCCATATCTATGTCGAATTGGACCGTCGAACAACGCATGAAGCGCGAGCGAAACTGCAGGCAGAACTTGGCGAGATGAGAGGCGTTTTGAAGAAGCTGCGCGAGAGGACTAAGGGCGAATTTGCATGTTTCCGGAAACCCAGGTCTGGGACAGGGGCGAAGTCAGCTTCTTAGAAGTACATGTTCTGTCGGTAATTACTTCCGAGCATGTTGGCATCAATTACAGTTAGTTTATAAAACATTGACAGAAGACTTATCAGTTCACTGCTGGGTATCAATTCTAGTAAATGTAAAACTTTTAAAAATGCGCCATTGTCTTCTATGCTTGTCCGACCATGTGCTGAACGCGCCCAAGCAACGCCTTACTCTCCCTCCCCAATCTCTTCTTCCCAAACTGATCCGGTCGTTTCGCCCGAGCCATGGCCTCCCGGTCCTTCTGTTTGAACTCCCGCTCTTCGCGCCTCCTCTCCGCTGCCTCCTTGCGCTTCTGCGCAATCTCTATCTCCTTGGTAAAAGCAGAGTGTTTCGACCTGCGATCCCGACCCCCATCGCGGCGTTTCTGTGCGGATTCCGGACGGGGTCTGCGTTCCAGTCGGGGTTCGGGTTGGGGTTGGGGTTCGTTCAGCATGGCCTGTCGCTCGGGATGGAGGCCGGGACTTGCAGCCCGGGACTGGTCATCACTGCCACCATCATCGCTGCCAGTGCCCTTCCGTCTCGCTTCATCCTCCAGCTCTCTTTGCCTCTGCCGCTCTTCTAACTCTTGAATGGACGGTCTGTTTTGGTCTTCGGCTAGTTCTTGCGCTTTGACTTTGGCGTAGGCCTTTTTCACTTTGGCTTTTTGGATCAGATCGGCTTTGATTTTTTGAGCTACCGTAGTACGAGGTATTTATTAGCGCTATTTTTCTGTTCCTCTCGTTGAAAGAAGACTCACTTTTGCGACGATAAGTCCCATCGGGCAAGTGATCGGGTCCGACGGAGAAGCCCTTCTTCTTCCTGCTGTTCTTTTTGTCGGGATGTTCTTTGGAGGACACATTGTCCAGACTGTCTTCCGGGTCTCGCGAGCGTTTGCCAGCCATGACGATATGGACTGCAGGAATTGATTCTCTGATACGCAGTGGAGATTTCTGCGATACCGTCCTGATTGCGTTTTCAAGGCGGTGTGGGAAAAGTGGCGATAAGCGGAAGGAGAAGCTCTCTGCTAGTAGACGTCGTGCATCCTACATCCTACCACTGAGGGCTAGAGACGGAGAGACTGAGCTGTACGCTGGACGTGATTCTTTTTTTCTTTTTGTATTTTGTTCTTGTTCCTCCTCTTCTTCTTGTTCTCTCCGAGTGACAGCACATCGGGCATGTCTCTTGGGCGGTGTTTGACGATTCAGTTGCGATGATTCATCATTACTACGGCCGACTCTCCAGTGTCTCTCGTCGACGTCGACCTCCTTCGTCCTGACTCTTGCCTTCCTTATACGCCTTTTATATACGCAGGCGTGCTTCTGTATCATCTGTCGCTCTTCCGATTATCTCGTCTTTATCCGATCAATCTGCCTTCTTCCCGGTCATATTGTCCGAATACCGCCATCCCATACAACCAACGCTCCTCTCCGCTATTCCGACTGAGGACCTTGCCTCTATCGTCACCATTATCTCGATTTATACCGCGCTGGCCACCTCGCGAGAACATTTGTGACATGTTCTGTGCTCCCTGACCCCGTCTGATACTCTATATCCCCCAGTGGTTGGTCTATCATGCCTATATTCCAGGATCCGGATCGGCAACGCTTCTACGACTTGTGGTCCGATGATCACAGCCCCGAGCACGAGCACGGGCGCCAGGAGCGCCAGCAGGCCAGAGAGGACCGGTCGCGGGATGCAACAGCGTCGTGGAACGTCTTCGATCACGCTGGTTATGGGTGCGAAACGGCCGGTCAAAACGCCAGAGAGTTGGACTACTCCCGGACATCGGGTCCCCCTCTCTCCAAGTTGCATACCGGTGACCGGGAGGAGTTGATACAGTATCTCAAGAGTGTCGAGGCATCGAGATGGATTCGTGACCATCCGGTATGATTGTGTTGGCTTGCGTAAAAATAAAAATAAAATAAAAAAGATTGTCTAGGGCTAACTCGTCTGATAGTTGGCCGATTCGAATACTAATCAGACACCAACCCCTCCTACGTCATATGCAGATTCACGAATAGATGGAAAGTCCAGTTTCGAAGAGGCCTACGGCAACGAACGGTCGATGGATGAATCGCAAGAATTAGCTTCACCGGCCAGTATAGAGCGGCCTCGTTCAGCGCTCCATTCCGGGGATTTCAGAGAGGGAGCCGATGGAAACCAGGATCAAGGACAACTGCAGTTGCAACTGCGATTGCCGCCTTCTCCGCCTCAAATCGGTCCCAGCTCGCATTTTCCCCTGCTGAGCTCGTCTCCGACGACCCCTTGGTATGGTGCACCAGTTTTCGCTTCGTCCTTGCGCGCGCCTACGCATTTACCGGAGCCGCGGGCCCCAGTGGTAACCCGGACACGAGCACCTTCATTCGGGTCGTTCTCGTCGAGCTATGTCCTCAAGGCACCTACAAGTCCTTTAGTGCACCAAGCGAATAACACAGACTTGGACTTTTCCCCCAAAGCTGATTCCATGGACATTTCGGAGTCGCAAAAGGCCAACCGTCGACGTACCTTGCCCCCAGGGACCTTTCGCCACCTGCAGCATTCGCCTCGCTCCGATCCGTTGGATTTTCGCGCTTTGTGTTCCTCTGATCAACGAGAGGAATCATTCCCCTATCCAGCGAGCCCTCCTCGGCGGGCATTGACGTCCGCCTACAGCCTTCAGCTTGCTTCATCAGTCCAAACTCCTACGCCGCGACGGACCAGGAGGCCGTCGCTGGCATCTGAAGTGCCTTTGAAAGGCCATGCTCCGATGGTCGGGTCGTACGAAGAGTCTATACTGCGCGGACGAATGTCGATGAACCCCTCCAAACCCCTTGATTTCACTGCGCAGATCGGTGTGCTGGGGAAAAATAAATGCAAGACCAGTCTCAAGTGCCCGCCACACGTATCAATACCGTTTCCTGCGGTGTTTTACAGCTATCCGACGTCGGGCTTTGGACGGTCTATTTCCGACGACAACCCAAGTCCGTATGTCGGTCACATCGACCTTGAAAACTCTCTTCCAAAAGACGACTCAAGCACCAATCGACGTCGCAGACGTCATCAGAGCCCAGTGGGGACTCACAACGAATCAACTGTCGATGACACCGCTGCGCCTAAACATTACGATCAAGATACGCTACGCCGACGAGAGAAGAGGCATAGAAGGGCGGAGTCGCCCAAGTGTCCGCCCGGCGGTTGCTATAGAATACCGCAGCAAGGCCAGCTCCAGATCATGATCAAGAACCCGAATAAAACAGCCGTCAAGTTATTCCTCGTCCCATATGACCTGAGCGACATGGAGCCGGGAACGAAGACATTTATCCGGCAAAGAAGCTATTCTGCAGGGCCCATAATCGATATGCCGCTCAGCGCGCGCAAAAATTACGGCACCGATCGCCCCGAAGCGTCACTGAGCGTGTCAGAGGACCCCAAGGATAAACCTATCCTAAGATACCTGGTTCATTTGAACATCTGCTGTCCGTCTAAAGGACGGTTCTACCTCCATTCAAGTATCCGCGTTGTCTTCGCAAATCGAGTACCCGATGGGAAAGAGAGACTGCGGAATGAGATCCAGCACCCCGATCCGAAATACTCCCCTTATAAACCCGCTCGCGAAGCCAACTCCAACAATGTGGGCTCCAAGTCCGCGTCAGAGAAAGCATATCGTCGACGCAGCGCCGGACAGGGTACCACAAGTGCAACAATAATGCCCGATAATAGCCATTTTGGAGGTGCGAATGCCATACCCATCGACTTCCAAGTAGGACCGTCATCGTCGTCGATGATAGCTATGGGACCAAGCCTACCAACTGAACACGGGGCTCTCCAACACCACCAGTTCCAATCTCCGATTCCTAGTACGCCTCCCCCCACGGAGAGCGGGATGCAGTACAACAAGCTCAGCAAAGGGGATATCGGATTCGGTTCCCCCAATGGCCCTGAAGTCGGGGAGAGCCTGTTGGCCAAAAGATTGCGAGGCCTTGATGTCCAGAAAAGGAGTAATTACTCAGATTGCAACTGAGCATCCATCTCCCACGTATCTCGCTCGAACTGGAACATGAGCACACCTATACGCGCTTATACAAGCAAGGCCGCGCATGGCCTTAGAACCTAAACTAACCAAACAGCAAAAGCAAGCACGCATCGCCTAGTTCCTGCCTAGTCAAGATGCAAGCTCATCTCATCTCATCTCAGTTCGTTTATCTACTCTCAGGTATTGGTGTTTGGTGTATTCGTTCCTTTTGCTTTTTGGTTGAAATTATAGTTAAACTAGACAAGGCAGGCCAGGCCAGGCCAGGGCAAGGCGCACTGGATATGAAATATATACCCCTTTCTTTCTTTTTTTGGCTTTTTGATTCTATGTATCTGTGTACATACTGGTCACTCATAGCACTATACTGTGGTTAGGAATTATAAGGGTCATTTGTTTCTTAAATCATTTGAAGTTGAAAAGAGACTTCATTGTTACCTATCTACATTGTCCGTCCACCCCAGGACTACTACACACATCACCGTTTTCCCCCAAAACGAAAAAAGTTCAATCGCTTTAAAAGAAAACAGCCCAAATACTCCAGATCCGTACTTCTCACACAAACTTAACCAGCATAGTCGACGATCTCGTTAACGACCTTACCATCCTTGACGTAGGTCTTGATCTGTTCGGGAAGCGGGCACTCTTTGGTATCCTCGTCCGTTCCCTCCCTTGGCGGGAGCATGACGTTCACCGCTGTGCTCTTGCTGGAGAAGACCTCCGTACCCAGGCTCTCCTGGCCCAGGTAGACAGTGGCGCCATCGACCTGGTCGAACAAGAGCGTGGGGACGACGCCGTCGATCTGCAGAGCAAACTTGGGCGACTTGATGACGTCCAGACTGCTGACCAGGGAGTCGACGATGACGGACAGGCCGCTACAATTGTCGATGGAGATGGCGTTGGCCTTGTTGTTGATCTTGATAACGGTTTTGTTGCAGCGCGAGATGAGGATGGAGTGATTCTGCTGGGCTGGGATCTCGATGATTTCACCGGGGTTCTCGAAATGTTCGAGGAACCATTTGTTGCCTTCAAAGTCTTTGCGCGGCGGCTTGCGACTGCGCATGCTCTCGGGCTTAGGTTTTTTGCTTGGCGCTGGGGACCGGGAACGATTCATGCTGTCTTGGGAGCTGGGACGCTCGCCGGGGACGGTCGAGCTGGCACGGAGGTTAGGGTTCTTATGCGTCATTTGCGACTTGTCAACCTTGCGCAGGCCGGATGTAATCGCATCGCCCTGGTTCAATTCATCAAAGACAGCAGACATATCTGGTGCCGGATCCGACGACGGCGGCGGCGGCGGAGGAGGAGCAAGTGCACCTGGCGGCGGGGGCGGCGGCGGGGGAGCACCATCAGGCACATTGAGAG
>PQMF01000255.1:0-23266 GCA_003004485.1 Aspergillaceae sp. MA 6039
AGAGAGAGAGAGAGAGAGAGAGGGAAAGGTAAAAGGAAAAGGATGAGCGAGCCTTATTGTTAGCTGGCCGGGCACCGATGACCGCTTCTATACGCCATATATACGTTGATTGGTCAGCTAATGGCAGGGATGAAGTATCCGGCGAGTCCGGAGTGGGCGTTCTGGTAGATCGTACCACAAATAGGCAATGTCTGTAAAATAATATCTGCCTATCATAATAAAGATAGTGCTTCTGTTATTATCACGTGCATCCCCACTTTACAAGTAATCGAGCAGAATTGCGGAGACTTTTTCGGACATATCGGGTGGTCGGTACACGGACCACCCTCCGCAGATCTTCGGGTGATGTAGCACGAGAAACTAATCGATCCGCCCCAGTGCCCCAGGAGCCCCACCTGGAGGTCGAAACGGGTTGCCGGTAAGGTTATTGAGGTTGTTGGCAGTAGATACGTATACCTTCTAGGAGGGATTGATAAAATAATTATGAAAATAATAATAAAAATATTATATATTATTGTATGTGACTTGACTGGGATGATGAGAACAACACGAGCAAGGATGACGATGCAATGCAACAATGATACCAAAAACCCCCCATCCATCCAACCTGCGCCTGGCGCCTAAAATTCCCTGTTCCATGGACTACTCTGTTATGCTCGCTTTTCCCAAATTGGCATTGCTTTTTAAGCGATGATCTTCAGAGATTGACTCACCATGGCTCCCATGTGGTTATTGTACGCAGGAACCGGATGTTCCTTTGTCTCTTCCTCATGGTCAGCTTCCTTTTCATAGTATTTTTATTATTATTATCCACTATGTATGTGCTGAAAGACGGTCGTGCAACATAGAGGGGCCGGGGCCAGTCAGGGCACATGTGGGGGCAACGTTTTTTGAGTCTTGTCTGATCACATACGGCATAGTTATACAATCACCGCTTACCAGATAAGGTATTACCCTGAAGCCAAAAAATATACTTTCTGTCAAGCCCACGAACCGGTTTATCAAACCTCCGCAGTCCACAACAAACTCTCCACTAACCCACTCACCTGACACGAGATCACGCCTGACAGGGATCCTCCCGCGGAACGAGCGTTCGATCAACCTTCTGGAAATTCCTTTCCGGGCCTTAGGGACCCACCTTTCCAGATCCGGCCAGCAACGCTTCCTCATTCAGGAATAGACTGATTCTGACTACCAGGAGGCTTCAAAGACCTTTTTTCTTTCTTGCAACTTCTCTTATTATTCTCGGTTGGTCTATTGTTCGTGGCATGAGAGATATACTGCATTTTCTTAACAACTTCCTACTACAGTGTTTAATGTTCTGCCATCATAAGCTCAAAGAACCTTTTTCTTTCATTCTTTCTTTCCAATTCCCATTATTATCGACTGTGACTGCCAAGTACGCAGCCCCTGTTTCATCTTCTACCACATTGTCGACCAAATCTGCTAGCGTATGAGGTGGCGTCAAAGGATATGCACGCATATCATTCGTGTTTCAAGCTATTTTAGCACAGTTTAGTGCTTTGTCCTACGTGCAGAATACAACACTAGCCAACTTGGTCCAGACTGGTAGATGGTACATGGCACATGGCACATGGCGCTGTCCGGAAACCTAAATCAACACTCGGATCGGCAGATACGATGACGGAGGGATTGAGTTCGTACAGACGTGGTGTGGTGCTCGCTCGTTCCAATGAACATTATCGTTGGTGTCGCCTGCACGGTATGCCGTGTGTGGCTGGTGAGTGACTCGAGACATGAGACAGGAAAACACCTTTTTAAACGTTGAGTATGGTTTTTTTCAACGTTTGGTAGGTGCTGTTTGAGATAGCCATGTTCTTCATTCCCGCTTGCGTATCGAAATGCTTACTACTAGTGGTTAGTGCTTCAGTGTTCTTAGGTCGAACAATAGGCTCTTCTGACACCGCAGCGAGGACGAGTCAGTGCCTGGAATACCTTCGGGCTAAGGTGTGCCCAAGCATGCTAGTGTAGTCATTCCCATGGGGCGAAGTTGATGGCGGGGTCCTTGTACCAGTCTATTTGAAATCAAGAACCATAGACACAGGCCTGCTTAAAGTTCAGTTGGCGTTCACATCCACCGTGCCGTCGTGACATCGTGGGAAAGGCAATGGGAAAATAATCTTTAAACGCTAAGATGCGGGATCTTCGCCAATGCCGTATCGCAGTCCCTACATTCTCGGATATTCTATCAGACGGCGATCTTTCCAACACTATTTTCTCTCTCTGTGCCCGTTGCCCAACTCTGTATTACGCATCAGTTAGATGACCGACGTGTATGATACGATGCGACCATATGCGGCTAAGCCAGTCCGGCCTGATGATCTTTCGCGTCAGGCACGTCATGATTGGTCTGCTTGCGATTTCCTTTTGGCGTCTTTTTTTCCCTTGCCGCAGCACGTGCTGAATAGGATCATACTAGACTAGCGGTAATTACCATGACATCGAGAATAAACCGGGGGATACCTCGTGAAACACGAGCCTTGAGGATCCTAATTTGTTGCAGGGACGCTTCGTACGTAGTACATACGCCGCAGTGCTAGTTCGACTAACTAGCACCTTCACCTTTCGCACTGCCCAGGCTGTCAAGGTGAAAGTATGTCTAATGATCGACCCGTGTGGAGCGAGCAACTAATGTCCGTTGGTACATAGGTACGGAGGATAGCCCAAAATGTTACCTGACTGAGAAAGAATATACGGACTACTCCGTACGGAACAGAGACATTTATGGACGAGACGGCGGTAATTCCATCAGGCTCTTTTGGCTTTCGACTTGAACAGTATTGAACCTCATTGGCCACCTTGCCAAAAATGGCACCGCGGCCCCCGCTGCTATTGGCTGTTTATAATTATATCAGTCGGGATTTTTGGGTTCAAAGGCCGCTGGGCAAATGCATTACTTGCTTTCCTGTCAGGAACCAGATTTGTTGATTACGTACGGCCCGCCCGTGGCAGTCTGGATAGTAGTCTGGACGTCGATGTTCGCCCCTGGTGTGTCTTGAGGTCATCGTACCGACCCAAGATAGAAGACAGACAGACGTTCTAGGTCGAGAAGGCTGGGATAACTAGGATACGGCTTGAGCTTATCTATTGTCTGGCAACGCGACGCGACTGCCATATGACAACAATAGCTGACTGTAATTGTTTGTCCTGCGTAATAGTTCTGCAAACAGAACTCGGAGAAGATACTTGTCTAGTCGATCTGGTCCGGTACGCTACGTACAGATACGGTACGTAGTCCGATAGTTAACCCCTGCACATAACCACATAGCATAAACGAACTTTATGGCGGTTAATACAACACATCTAAGTTACGGAGTAACCGACTCGAGGTCCTAAGAGCAGTACTACTAGTGTACTCTGATGTATGTACGGAATGCAGATGTATCGGCGTATTTCCCGAAACCCCACACATGACACAAGATTAAACATAATTTTAATCTTAGCATATGGTAGGGCACACTATCCAAGCTTTACATGGCGGCCAGCCCGTTCCAACCTCCCAATTAGAGGAGTACGGAATACAGAGTGTAAACCGGAGCATTCGGCATGGTTTAGCAAGAGACCGAGATCGAAGCTCGGCGCCTTCCGAATCAGATACCTGGCGCGAGCCGTGGACCCGTGGAATGTGGTCCCTTGGTCACGTAGACTCTGGGGTAGGAATTAATCATGTGCTCTGAGGGAGCGGGAATGCCGCGCTACGGTGAATTTCGCTCTCGAGCCAACTCTTAAAGTTAAATTATATGATTCAGTAACACCCATAAATACTTTCGTATCAGTAAGTTGATCGCCGAAATCCGAAACAGGCATGGTTCGCTAGATTAAGGTTGGGTGATTGGTCGACCCGGCTCATAAAATGGGAGTTAAAATCAAAAGCTCGCCCGATTAAGTCCGTTGATGTGGGACCCGCTAAGAAGAAATGGTATGCGGTTGTCCAATGGGAACCTCCTACCCAGGCCATAGTGGAGCTTAATTTTGGGTTTGTGGGGTTATATTGGGTTAGATATTTCGGTTATGGGAGCCGAGATATGTCACATACTCCGTATTTCGTATTTATGTATTATTATGCTGTGCACAGATTTCATGGGTTTGGTAAACCTAACTACCACCTACGACTACTATAGCTCGCAGTACGGACGGAGTAGTATATTCAAGAACGGCGGGTTGTGTTATCGTATTGCGCGTCTTATGATCCAACTGGGTCCTGATTGCGGACAGGTTCAAATCCACCAGCCCAATTACAGTACATGGTGCCGACACTAAACAAGTAACTAGTCAGCGGCGGACAGCATTGAGAGACAGTAGTGCCTCATCAGGATTTAAAGGTTCCAATAGTTTGTGATCCTCTATGTATGTAGCTGGAGTGACAGGTAACTGTCAATCGTTGTTCTCGGCACTACATATCATAGTTTATCAGAACGTGCGTGGCCAGGTACGAATATTCTTGCCCTAGCAATCGATGGTATTATTCTGTTGGAAACGCCGTACTTACCATCCCGTACCCTGCTCAGAATTCCAAATCAGAACCAGCGGTTCAGTCACGCTAAAGGACGACGGTGTGGTGTGGTCACATGTTCCATGAGGTCATCGTCCAGCCCAGTCACAGGCGGTCAGCACGCACAAGGTCTTCTCTGCATATGCAGTATTCTGAACAGTATGTTTCTACCGGTTTTGTTTTGTTTTGTTTCTGTTTTTCTTCTTCTTTTGCCCTTTTTTCTTTTCTTTTCTTTCTTTTCTTTTCCAGCGCTGTGGATTATTACTGTATGGTGAATGCTGTCCTGGCAGCTGAAGTATTTACGCCTACACCGGTGTAATCCGTACGCTGGAGTATCTCCGTAATGCCCTATGTTGTATTCATAAGTATACAGAGTACGCCATACTAACACTTGATATAGATACCCTGCCTACGTACTCTTGTCAATTCCAGCATCTTCTTCAAGGAAACAAGACTACCCGGGTTACAGCTTGATTGCAATTTCAGAGATATAACCCTGTTTGCTTTTCTTCACAGACCCGGTATGGAGGGCTGCATGGTATTTATGCATAACCGAGCGACTGCTCGAATCCAACATTCATGACCCGCCAGGCTGCTCTGCTGCGGAACCATCCAGACAGACAGGAGAATTGCACCTCCTTCCTATTCCATCTCTGCACACATGCATCTGAACGCAGGAAGAAATAGGACAAATATGCAAATGCAATGCAAGGCTTGCATACCCAGCCCGTGTATGCACCGTATGCCGGGCGGCCCGTGGGGGTTAGAGCCATGCATTTGGGTCGCTCAGTGCTGGTAAGTAGTACTTCTGTATGGCTTTGTGCAGAGTATTGTTTGTACTCTCTTATGGGTGTGTATGCGTGATTCTGCATAGCAGCACCTTCTGCAGGACGCAACCTGCAGCCTCATTACTAGTTATTCCAATCAGACTCAGGGACCGCGTCGTGCAGCGTGCAGGCTGCTTGTTGTTGGTTCGTTTTGCTTCAGCTGAAGAGGGTGGGTGAGCTGACGTGGTCGAGAGGGGGTCGAGAAGAAGCAAATACAAGCAGAAGAGGATCGATCGTGGTCAAACTTCGGCCCATGGCCATGGTCGTGGGCAGCACCTTGTTTGTTTTGTGCGGATTGTTGCAGCCGGCCTGCTTTGTTGATTGTTGATTGTTGGTCGGCTTTGACCGACTTGAAGATTCCTGTAATTTTCAATATCTTATTGTTCTATCATACGTGCAAAATTGTATCAATGCAAAAGAATAATAGATACTCTTTAATGATTTCCCAGAGAGACAGGAAATAGAAAAAAAAAAAAAAAAAAAAAAATCCAAGCAGCGCAACAAACGCCTCTTCCTACCCGGCAATATGCTGACCAAGTCCCAGTGCATGGATACAAACGACCCTCCCGAACCCTCCAAAATGACAATATTATTATTGAAACAGCAACGGCTTTCTCTCGACTTGACGTTCAATCGAGCTTACTGTACCCACAGGCGAATCTTCATTTTCTGGTCAGATCATTCGTTGCAAGCATTATGTCCAGCTTCATCAGATTCATCGCTCACGTTCATTGTGATTAGCGCCCATTATTCCGAGCGAGCCCATGGTTATTTGGAGAAACTGGAGGAGGCTTAGGGGGAAAAGCTGAAGGGTGTCAACTACTTCGCATCCTGACCGTGATTCTGCTCCGGTTCAACAGAGCGAGATGCCACAGCAGACGGCCCCAGAGGCGGAATCCGGTTGAGCGACGGTGAGGACATCAACGATGGCGGAGCATTCTGTCCCTGGGGTGGATGTGGTTGCCCTTGCAGCATAAACGAATGCTCCCGCTGGCGACGCTCCTCCTGTTCCGGCGTCATGCACTTCATAGGAGCTGGGATTGGGGCATCGGGCGAACTACGTCCCATTAACTTCGGGCTCGGTTCCAGCTTCTGGATAGGTGGTAGAATTGGTGCGCCGGCCACTCCGCTGGACGTGACTGGCCGAGGAGAGTTCTTCGTAGGACTAATTCCCGAGAATGGTATACCGTGGGAGCTTTGTGGGGGAGAAGACTGAATAGAAGTGGCGGCAGAAAATGATGACTGTTGAAATGACTGTTGTCCACCATGGAATGACGCAGATGCACCCCGACTCGAAGGCTCTGGGCGTGGTGCTCGATGCTGTCCGTAAGGCGTCCAAGGGGTCGAACCGTTGGATGGTGCAGTGGATGGGAACCCTGCCAGCGGGCCCACGTCGCGGTTCCCCTGAGTTGGAGACATCGACGGTCGGTTTTGAATGGGGGATGGGAGAGAAGGACTTTGCACTGAGTGGGAAGATGATGGTCGTCGTGACAAGGAGTGCTGACCGGGTAGGAGCTTCGGAATAGCCTCCTTTGAGGACGACGGAGTAAAGCCGTTTGTGCCCTTTGACGGAGAGAATGGAGCCCTGGGAGGACTAGAACTGAAGACATGGAAAGCAGACTGCGGCGGCCGACGTTCAGGTGACATAAGTAGTGCGTTGTTGGCTGCGAACGGAGGTAGTGTAGCCGGCTTCGATGGAGAGCCATTTTGTAAATCAGAGTCGACACCACGCGGCTTTGCCGGTGACAAATGAGCCTGCTGCTGCTGCTGCTGCGGCTGCGCTTCCGCCAATGATGAAGGGCTCGAAGTGCCAACCTTGAACTTCAAAAGTGGAAGCTTTGGTAGTTTTGCTTCCTCTTCTCGGCGCTTGCAGTCGCGACAGATAAACAAAAAATCTTCCCGTTCCGCTTCGTCTTGAGAGATACCAAGGCATTTGCTATGCTGCCACACATTGCACTTTTCACATGCGACGCTATGCGAGCCGTCATCGTGATTCTCTCCATGCACGCCGCAGCCTGAGCAGTCGAAAATCCATTGGTCTTCCTGAGTGAGATCTTCCAAGTTCTTTCTTCGCTTCTCCAGCTCTGCTTTGAGATGTCTTTCGGACATTCTGCTCTCGCCCCTTTCGAACTTCTTCTGCTCTTCATTAATTCTCTCAAGTTCCTCTTCATGCTCAAGGCGTCTCCGTTCCCGTTCCTTGGTGCGTTGTTCCCGACTCTGGACCCGGTTCTGTCTCTCTTGCTCCATCTTCTTCTGCTTTGTCTCCTCTTTGCGACTTGCAGCCAGCTCCGCTTGCTGCCTCTGAGCGGCTTCCTCTGCTTCCCGTTCGTGACGCTCTCTTTCAGCCTTCCCGGCAATCCGGCTTGATCGTTTGGCACCAGCAAGCAGCTCCATGTTGAAAAGCTCTTTTTCACGCTTGACGACCTTCCGCTGTTGGGACTCTTCTTCCTTCTCGATGATCGGGATGACATCCTCGATAAGCCGGTCTCGTAATATTTTCTCATTAGGATCCTTTGTTTTTTGGATTGTCTCCAAGAATTGTTGATATTCTGACAGCGTCACGGCGATACATTCCCAAGTCATACCCTGCATGAAGTTCTTTTCGGTATCACCATTGGCACCTGCCTTCGCTTCATCCTCATCCTCGCCGACAGCAGCGGCACCGGAGACCCTCCTCCGCTTGGAAGCTCTCATGGCTCGCGCGCTTCTACTCTTGGATTTCGGCTGCGGTTTAGGGGGAGGAGGGACCGGGGGAAAGGAGTGACGATAGAGACGGTTGTCGTCCAGGACATAATAGTATCGGTCTTCACTATCATACCCTAGTTCCTCAATACGCTTGGGGAAAATGTTAGCGATCCATTTAGAAGATTGGACAGGACCCTCCATGTATGACCACTCACCCAAATAGTCTGGTCAGTCTCCCTTTGCTCCGGCAACCTATCCCGAATCCGATCGGGATTCCAGAACGTCCAAACTGTCAGCTGATGAAGGACCCGGAGTTTCAGAAAGACATCGAAATCTAGAAACTTGTTTGGCACTTCATCATTTCCGAAGGGGTTGGGCAGATGGGGGGCTTTGGCATTATACTGGCGTCGCGTGTATTCGTCAAAGTTGTCGAACCTGGAAGTCCAAAATCTGAATTAGTCCTTCGTTTCAAGTCCAATCGAATTACTTCCCAGCGCAAAGACATACGTAAGACCGCGATGCGACGAAATCCATTTCAGAAGACACAGTCCGATTTCCAAGAGCTTCTCGGAGGGCGTAGGCTTCAGGCATTCATTTTCCAGGTCCTATGATTAACAAAACGCATTAGCCCTTTGGTCTATCCCCTTCGCGCGCAAAGCAGAGCAGACCCTGCAGTCCGATAAGGGCAAGAAGGAATTCACCTCTATCCCGAAATTCTCATCAATCTTCATAACCTTCCCGAACATGGAAATGTACTGCATCAAATTGGCAAACTCCCAGCAATTCCGCAGGCGATGGAGCAGGCCAGGTTCCTCTGCGGGCTGCTGCTGCTGCTGGTTCTGCTGCGCCGGCGCAGCGTCCGCCTCGGAGTGGTTGCGCCTTCGCGATACCATTGCGGCGGGCTCAACGCATCAAAAGCGCACTAGCTCTTTTTGATTTTCAGGGCTATCGATGGGCTTTTCCCAAAATGAAACTGAGAAGAAAAGAATCTAAAGGTCGTCCTAGAAGCTGGTTGTCCGTGTTCGGGGCGCGCCGGGGGGAGGCTTTTTTTGCAGGGCGAGGAATGGCGAAAGTAGGCGATGAGCTCAGAAGGCGGCGCGTCGAGACCGCCCCGTCAGGTGATGTTAGCGAGCCCCGTCAAAGATTATTGTTTTATTGCGACTGGATAAGTAGCGACTGCAAAAATTCAACAAGGTACTAAATACATGAAAAGAAAATATTTCTTTATTATAAGCTGGAGTCGGTTGGATCGAGGCTTCTAATTATAAGTGGTACATGCGATCGTTGAGTATAGGGGAAACGGAGACGAAATTAACACCGAGGAAAGAACAGATTAGCTTTGCCCAGGATAAGCGCCATAAAGATAACCCCCAGATCCGAGTGAAGATCCAGCGTCAACAGTTCGTGGATAGCATAGATGGATACATAGTCGATTCTCAGATGGTTGAGTGTGAAGGATTCTTTCTTGACCTTGCTTGACGCAGGTCGGAATCAGAGAAAAGAAGCAACCGGTCCAACAGGTTGAAGCAAAAACTCAGATCTTGGTATCTCGCGCTCAAAGAAGGTTCTATCTCACATGGAGGAAGAAGGGGGAAAGAAGCCATAAGAGGATGAAGGGAAAATGCAGAGAAGACAGCGCCAACCATATCCACGCCACTCCACGAAAGCCTATACCATGAAACACATAAGAACAATAAACAGAGAAATAAAAAGTGGAAAGCAGGGTAATAATATGGGGAAGTAGAAGGAAAAGAAAGAAATAACGCAAGTCAAAAGCAGAAAAGGCACAAGTTTGATACATAGTGGACACAAAGATCCCAAATTCCCAATTTTTCCGATGATATAAAAACCCGGTGCAACAAAAAAAAAAGTATTTTTTTTTCTTCATCCGAGCCCATGGCCTCGTCTGTTTTCAGTTTTCCTCTTTTTTTTTTAAGAAAAAGTCTCACCTGCAAGAAATTGCCATGTTTCACGTTATATGCGCCTGATCATCCGTTGTTCGCCTTAACCCGTCCCATGCATTCGTGTAAGGTTGTCAAATATACCAAACAAATCGAAAAGAAGAAAAAGAAAACATATGCTTTTTTCGAAACGCGTGCTGTTACATCGCAATGCCGGGAGCGCCGTCGGAGACATTGTCGGAGAGGTTAATGAGAAGCTGTGCGAGGCAGCGCTTAGTGGCTGCGTCATCACGAAGAACGGAGGAGAAAGTGGCATCCCGGAGAGGTTCGGGAAGACATTGACGCAAGGCCTCCCGGGCTCTGCTGTTGTCGCTCAAACTGAGAGAGGTCAGTATGGAGTCTAGAACCGGGGAGAAAGAAATCCGTCGCACTTACCGAAGGAAGCAGCGCACAACATGCTTCAGTAACCTTACGGTCTGTTGCTCGACAAGCTGAGTGACCATGTTGCTCAATACCGTCCCCACGGCGTAGAATCTCTCGTAAGTAGCACAAATATATGCAAGACCAATGTCGTCGAGTAAAATTTTTTGTACAATGAAGATCGCCACCGTCTTGCTCAATTCCGAGCCGGTCTCCATAATCCGGAGGCAGAGAGGAATGATCTCTGTGGTCAGAAGAAAGTTGATGACATCTGAGGAGTCGTTCTTCACCAAGGCGCCAATCACGCCCAAGGAGGTAAGACGGAGATATTCGAAAGGGCGCGATTTGGAGGTAGTATTCAAGAAAGGATAGAGGAAAAGAGGAATATGGGCTGCAGAAAGTCAGTCAGCCAAAGCCCCAATTGGAAAGGTATTTCCTTGGACGAGTCACGTACCATTTAGGAACAGGGTACGAGTCTCGTTATGAGATGCCACACACTGGAGCAGAGCCAGTGCGTTGCAGACACGATTTGATGCAGCTGCAGTCAGCTGGGAAGGGTTCAACAGGGGGTAGACAGAGATGATCTCCTGAAGCAGGGCCGTCATAACACCTAAACATCGAAGAGTCAGCCCTCTTGGTCTGTCTGCAGCGGGTGGGGGAGGAGAAAGAGGAGAAAAATCGTACCAAAGGAGTGCCAGATAACCAGCGCGAGCTCGGGAACCTGCTCACGCTTCTTACTGAGTTCCATGAGCGCAGCCTCCCGACGATTGGGATCCAGAAGCTCCGCGACCCAGATGAAGACCTTGCGATTCTCCTCGCTGACACCGCCGTCCATCACCGAGATCGCTCCAGACAAGCCATTGTCTCCGGCCATTCCACCACCACCGGCACCCTGAGGTGGGTTCGTAGCACCGGTCCCGGCCATCGCAATCCGACTATAGTGTTGTTGCTGAGCGGCGGCTGCCGCGGCAGCAGCAGCCTGGACTTGGGCATGCTGTTGGGCGACCAGCGAATGCTGCTGTTGATGCGGATGGTGCTGGGCGGCTTGGTGATGCTGTTGCTGCTGCTGCTGCTGCTGCTGCTGGTGCAACCACGAGGGATCAGCGTGCGGATACTGATGCTGATGAGAAAAAACGTGCTGAGTCTGCGTTTGAAGCATGACGGGTCGAGGGATCGGAAATAACGGGAGTTGCAGTACAGCAGCTCGTGGCAGGGTTCTTCAAGAGGGATGACCACAAGAATCCTGAACAACGACCAATGGGAGATGGAGCGAAATAATGCCGTATAAGTGGATTTCAACTGTCAGAAAAAAAATACCAATGTAAGATTCATGGACGTTTGTTATCTTGAACGACAGAGGCGAAGGTGTGCCGGGACAGTCCAGGTTGTTGGAGTTCGAGAGTAGCGAAGTTCGGGAGGCGGGGAGGCACCAAGTCATGTGCTCTCCGCTATTGCCATGAATTCTGCCGGTCTTGCTGAAACTCGCAACGCAACACTTCGACCAGAGCCCGGTTGTTTTTATTTCGCACAGTCGAGGAAGCAATTGCGGTCTATTTTAGGAGCGAGGATGACTCTTTGCTTTCGGATTGTCTCGGGGAGAATTGGGTGGTGGCCGCCGTCCATCTTGCTGCCGATTTGACTGGCACATATGCAAGTTACACTATCTTGCAGGACCTGAACTTCTGACACAGGATGGCCAATGCCTGGCACATAACAGTTGACAGACAGACTTGACAACCTTTTCCAAGTCAACATTTACTTTTGCTGGGCTTGGAAACTACAGGCTGACCATACAGAGGTTGCGATTGTCGCGAGAACGCCGGTAAGTTACAATGCACCTGATGCAAGTGGTTGAAACAACTCCAATGATCTCATTAAATATATCTCATTGCAATCATATAGGCATACAGACTGGTCATACAGCATTGTCTATCATCGATTCACCCCCATATCCTCGTCATTTGTGCCTTCCCTCATTATCCAGATCAAAGAGCATAGCATGGCGATAAACAACCCATAAAAAGCGTGAACGTGAAAGAGGAAATCGAGAAAGGACAATAAATCATAACAATCATGGTACACATAATATCGGCGGCGATACTATTCTATGAAAATTCGTTTTGGTATATCAGGAACCGAGTTGAAAAGAAAGCATGGTTTTATGGGCGAAAAGAAAAGAAGTTGTTGGATTATCGTTCGTCACGATCTTCGTGAGCGTGCGCGGTCTCTTCTGGTTCGTCTCGAGTCTCTCGTATCTCTCGTTCGTCGTGTCCTTCTGTCGGAACTTGTGCTGCCTATAAAACAGTCAGCATCGGTGGATGGATAAAAATCAAGGGTACTAGGGAAGGAAACATACTCGAATTTGTGTAATAGTCGGAATAATAGTACGAGCTTGGGTAAGAGTAGGAACTCTTCTCGTCATGGTCCTTGTGTCGCCTCAATCCCAGACACAATGCAAGCGCGCCGAGTATGAGCCCGATGGCTGCCAGACCATCCCATCTGGACTTCTTCTTCTCGCCGCCACCAGCGTGGCTGCCAGCGCCAGGGCGGGTTCCAAACCAAGTACGCCCTGGAGGCCTGCCACCCTGGGAGTGTCGGTCGTCCCGTCGCTTCCGTTTACCGACTCCGAGGCATGCAAGCAAGGCATCCAACGCTCCGCGGCAGCACATGCAAGCGCATATCAGTAGCAAGAGGGCAACACCCGCAATGGTTCCGATGACGATACCGGCGATGGCACCGCCGCTCAATCCCTTGTCGCTGGGAGCTTTAATACCAAGCATGGCCGATCCATCGGTCGACACTGGCGTTTCGAAAGCCTGAGTGGTTGTTGGATTTCCAGTCTCGGTTGCGGTGGCCAAACCACTGCTGGTACCTCGCACCGCGGGCGTAGCCGTAGCAGTAGCCCAAATAGAGGAGCTTCCAGCAAGACACTGGCCACCATCGCAGACGTATGCAGCACCGCAGCAGGTGCTCCCGCAAAGAGTTTCACCGACAGAACTGTCACAATTTCCAGAGGCACCAGAAGAACCGGAACCGGAATTGGAGCCTGCGCCTGCGGCAGCGGTAGGAGCAGGGGACCGTCGGCTACTCCATGTCGAGGTCATTGTTGCCGCCTCAGTCTCCTGCTCAACCCAAGTCGAAGTAAAGTATTCCCATTCACCGCTGCCGCTGCCGCTGCCGCTGCCGCTGGACGAATCTGAGCAGACCGCTTGGCCGTTATTGGTTATACAGGTCTGGCCTGAATTGCAGCAGAGCTGACTGTAGTAACCGCACGGGTTGGAGCATCGTTTTTCGATATCGCGATCCTCCAGTGACAGCGGACTTGCAGCGGCCAGTTGCGACTGACTTAGAAATACCAACGACGACACGGCCGCTGGTATCAAGTGAAAAATCCGCATGGCGGACGGCGATGTTTTTCCAGATCAAACCAGGACTCGAGGTATGTAGGTATCCAATATAGCCTGGGCTTGTACCTTTATTCTTATTGTATTGTTTTCTTTTTCTTTTTCTTTTCTTTTTCTTTTAACTCCTCCTCCGTTTGACTGTAGTCCTGGATGAAGAAGGAAATTCCGAGCCACAGCAACGTGTGGTCAACCACCCTGCAGGCCTGGTCTGTTGGTGTATAGTTCCGTATGCAGGCCGACGGACGAGAAGTATCACGAGGAACAAACAATAGAGAAGAAACTGGCCATGAAGGAAGCAGAGGTAGAAAAAGAGGAAAGAGAATAGGAAACAGAAGGAAAGGAGAGAGACAGAGACAAGCGAGACAGAGCAATCGTGGTGTGTCAAACCGAATGACGCTTTTTTTCTTGGTTCCCAACCTCCTCGTACTTAGTACGGAGTGTGTGAGATATTGTATACTCCGTACGGCTTCTATGTATAGTTACCCAACCACCCGATTAATTTTTTTTTTCCGTCGAAGATCAGACCAATGAATTCATGACAACCTTAAATTTGAATAGAAATCGAGTATAGCACGGCACGAGCGGCGCCACAGGTGTGGGAAGAAGGGCAGAAATCAGAAGGCTGGTGCAATGACAACTCCGAACCCTATCTTCCCCCCTCTCCGTCGGAGCCAGATGTACAACATACGGAGCACGAAACTTGCTACACCGTTACTTGCGTACCGTGACCAGACATCATTTGCCGATCGGGCATGTTTAATTTCAATCTGGATGGAATTCCTCCCATCAGTCCCGGACTGGTGGTGGCATCACTGTACGAGATGTTCCTGGTTGGGGCCCGAACTCATCCCGTGCTGCGGATTTCAAACTTGCATGGGAGGGATTGTCAGACTTTGGGCTTGACTTGACTTGACTTGAATTGAATTGAATTGAATTGACTTGGGTGGTTTTGTCAAGGCACGCTGTAGGGGGAAATATATTCTGCAGGGGCCCTGAATGTCTGATTGACGTGGCAATCGATAAGACGGTGTATGAGGGCTGCCCCGCCTGCAATACTAGCACTACTTCGGGTACATATCGGATCAGTTACTTTGACTTAGAGTGGTGCAGTATAATTATTTTGACGTTGACTCGTTCTATGCATTAAGTATCAGGTAGAGCGTATAATCTAATCATATCACATACACAGTTGGAAAATAAAACATCATGAACATCATCAGATAAACATCCCAGCGACTGCAACAATAACCCCAAAAACCAAATCCTGCGGACTAGAAGCCTTCCCAGGAGAACCAGCATTCCCACTGTCCTGCTGCCCTGAGTTATATGAATTGCAATAACCCAGGTTCAACCCATGGCATGCCTCCAACTGCAGGCTGGAGCACGCAGATGCGGTCGCTTCCGCACCACCACCCTGGATAGTAACTCCTGCACCGCCATCCCCGCCCACGGTGACTCCCCATTGCCCATTGCTACCGCTTCCAAGGCTCGCGGTACACTGCGCATATTCGCTCTCACACTTGGTATAATATGCAGAACAAGTCATCGCATCGGAGAAGGTTGTCGGCACATAGATAAACGGGTACGCACCCGGCATCGTTGACCCCGTAGCGATTGCTCCCTGTGTGGTAGAAACTGACGTTGCCGCCCCCGTTGCATACTGCGGAAACATGAAACTGCTGGTGTCGGTGGTAGACGCAAACAGGGAGCCCGTGCAGCTAGCCCCCGTCGGACAGCAGGCAATGTTATCGGCTGCATCGCGCGCACAGCGCGAGCCGTTCCTGCAGCAGATTTTGGGGTTGTCGAGGGTCGAGCAGGGGTTGTAGCCGGAAGGGCACTCGTTGGCGACACGTTTGTTGAGGATTTGGAGGACTTCAAAGGCGCGTTTTTGCGGTTCTGCTTTAAGGGGTGCGTGGAAGGGAGAGAAGGGGGTTGCAGACGTTGGTAGAGGTGATACCGGTGGTGGTGTGGTTATTGTTGTCTCGGTTGATACGGTTGAGGCCAGGGATAGGGCCCAGAGGAGCCAGCTGGACTTCATGGCAGTAGTCTTTATGTGCTCTGTATTGTCCTTCTCTTTGATTTCCTTATGTATCCAATCGATTTCGCTTTCAATCGGGTCGTCTGGAATCGAGATCTCTCTCTCCCCGCGGATCAGCGAGCTATACAAGCATGAGCTTTAGGGTCAGTAAACACGAAACGAAATAGCAGCTCGAATATCGCCAAACCACCATACCTTCTTCTTTAATTCCTCCCTTTGCGGAATTTATTTTCACGATCGAAATCGAAAATCAAGATACGTATCGGCAGGTGCCATGATTTCAACGGGGGACGCTTTTGATTTAAGACCGAGCTAAGTTACTGAGGCTCCACTTATGCAGTGAAAATCCCCTGCCACCACAGCAACGGACAGTACCGCTGCTGCGCTGCCCAACCTCGAGAGTTTCACCGACAATAAACTAGCAGAATCGTTAGCGAAGGAATATAAATAGTGAGACCTGACTCGGTTTGTTTGGTAATCGTGATGATGAATTATTTTGCGGTGGAGTGAGCAGTCGGGTTAGTCTCCAGATCTGACATCGTGCTCTCTGTTAGAGAGCTTCCTACATATAGCGCATAGGCAGTCTTTTTATACGCATTTCAGCAAGTAGTCCTGCATGAATGTTGAATCCGTGGATATGTAACCAGCGGCAGCATGGATTAAAATACATAGATAGGCTTTTCTGTTCTGCCGTAAGATACTCCATTATCATACTATATCTCTAGTTCCATTTACACCACAGACAAGATTATTATATACTCCATACATGAACGCTATTAAAACCATTCGCTCTTGGCTCCTTACCTCGCATACTTGTTTCCTATCTCCTCTTCAAGCATGTAGATAATCGTATCCTTCCAAATCTTTCTTCCTCGCCCTGAAAAACACGTTCTTATCCAAAAGGATTGATATGCTGGCCCTTGATCCCGTATCTGATGACATTGAAGAGCTTTATCTGACCTAACTGTTTTGTTGAACCAATCTGTTTCCCAATAGGTTTGCCGGGCCGTGTCTGGTCATCCGCAAGAACCATCATCGTCTCGGAATCTTTACAGTCATGGGCTTCCCTGTATATATACCATGGGAATACTTATAGCTGTGCGGGTTATTTGGAAGAAAGCGAGCGTGAGAGAACCGGATAGTGAGATCCTAGGGCGTACAGCTTATCATGGGTATGTAGTGCCTCTGATGGAGGCAGAAATGGAATGCAGCGAAGCAGCAATCGCGGCACCATTCATGGTATCTGCTGTTCCGGTTAGTTTGTTGTTTGAGTTGCATTGCCATGCCGGGTACAACCCAGCTACAATAATAGACCTCGTATACTCCACGTAAACCCTAACATATCCCTCGAAGACAGTACACCGAGAAGCGTCGCAACTCCAATGATCTACTAACCCCGCACACCTTAGAAGCCATGCCAGAGAATAACGCAAGCCGAACACCGTGTGAGTGGACACGAGATATTTATCCTAAGGTACAAAGAACGACGGCAGATGTGGGACAAAGGCACGAAAGCTTAACCAACAACCATTCCAAAAACTCGTATTTTACATGAATGACATGATAAGACGGGTGAACGACCGGATTACTGGTCTTAGTAGGCATCTACATCTTGTCAGTGGATATAATTTAGCTATCGAGTATTGGAGTGTACATGACTCTTTGTTTCTTTGTCCTTCGAGAGTAGGCAATCGGCGTGGTAGTCAAGAAGAGGGCTTATATAAACCTCCTTCTTTCAACCGTGCCATGCTGTTGTTCTGTCAACAGAGACCTTCAGTAATAACATACATGAACAAACATTGTGTGTAACTATTGGACAAAGCCAAGCAAGATGCCTTCAGAAAACTCGGCAATGACTATCCCCATCGTCGACTTCTCAGCCTGGAGCAGCAACACCCAAGACCCAGAGGGTCGTCTGCGAGCAGCTCAGGAGCTCGTGGACGCCTGCAAAAAAGTCGGGTTTGTGTATATCATCAACCACTCGCTGCCTGAGAAGGTCCTCGATGGAGCGTTTGACTACGCCAAGCGCTTCTTTTCTCTACCCGAGGAAGATAAAATGAAAGTACCTCATCCCGAGGGATGGGCGGTGCATCGGGGATATTCCTGGCCGGGTCTCGAGAAGATCTCGCATGTCAACGTGGGCGAGGATGAAGATAAGCTCAAGGAGCTCAAGCAGGTCCCCGATGTCAAGGTAAGCATTGGAACTTGTCCAGGGCGATGCCACCCAGGCGATCACACGCCATCATAAGCTTCAATAAAGCTAATCCATGAAACTCATCCCAGGAAATCTTTGACATGGGCTGCGAAAGCGAGACCAGCCAGCCAAACAAATGGCTTTCCGAGGAAACAATTCCCGGCTTCCGAGATGCCATGAACCAGTTTCACTGGGAGTGCGGTCGAATCGCAGATGGAGTTCTGCGTGCGATAGCCGTTGGGCTCGGACTGGAAGATGAAAGCTACCTGGCCAAGAAGCACGCCAGCAGCAACCACCACCTACGGCTGCTGCATTACCTCCCAATTCCAGCTGAGGATTTGGAGAAGGAACGGGCCTCCCGTTGCAATGCGCATACCGATTGGAGCTCAATCACCTTACTCTTCCAAGATGACTGCGGTGGTCTCGAGGTGGAGGATGTCTCTAAGCCAGGAACATTCATACCCGCTGAGCCGATCAAGAATGCGGTTGTCGTCAATGCCGGCGACGTACTGCAAATGTGGAGTAACGGTACATCCACCACCTTACCTTCCTCGAAGGGATCGATTGCTAATTGAATCTTGATGAAACAGACCAGCTCAAATCCACCAACCACCGAGTGGCGCTGCCGCCTCTTTCCGATCGCTTCGATGGCCCGGGCCGGATGACCCGCGAGCGTTACTCGATCCCTTACTTTGTCTGCGCGGATCCAGCGTCTGTCATTGAGTGTATGGCGTCATGCATGAGTGAGAAGGAGCCGGCCAAGTATAAGCCGACTTCGGTGGCGAATTATCATCAAATGCGCATTGCGACTTTGTATTGAAGACTTTGTATTGAAGTAGTGCAATATTCATAACAGTGATGAAATGAGTGATCTGTGGTTAGTACTCCGTTACACAGTAGAACGAACTTGCGGATGTATGGAGTATCAATCGTTATGGGCCCTATGCCCTAGGTCCCGATTTGGAAATACCCCTCACCGCCCGAGCATCCCGCCGGGTGTCCATCTTCTGGTCTGGGGTAAAGTGAAAGAAAGAAAGAACGCGAAGTTCTAAGCATTACGTTAGAAATTCGACTACCGTCTGGTTCCAGTCGAAAAGACGGAACGAATCTTGAATATATCTCTCTAATTTTTCTGCGTTTCTCCCTATAATCCGCCCACTCTACACCCTACCGGCTCCCGATAACACTCACTATTCACCATGTCCATCCCCAACGAAGCGTTGCAAAAGGTACAGCTATCAGATACCTTTCTATCCGGTTCTCAGCGCTGAAATATGAATTTGAAATATACAGCTCCTACAGGAAATCGAAGCCCAGGCTATCGCATCAGCTCAACAGCTCAACATCACCAAGGCGCAGATCACAGCGAAGCAGAAGAACGTCCGTTTACTCGAGTTGACATCAAAGGAGATTGGGTCGCTGCCGAAGGAGACCAAGGTTTACGAGGGCGTGGGGAAGATGTAAGCTTATTCGTTTTGTGGTGGTGGCCTTTATGGCCCGGGACGGGTTTGAATTAAGGTGAAACAAGCGTTTCTGACGGATATCAATCAATGATATAGGTTCGTCGGAGTGCCAATGCAAGCCGTCGACAAGCGCCTCTCGACCGAAAACGCCACGACGAAATCCGAGATCTCGGGGCTGGAGAAGAAACTGGACTACTTTGAGACGACGCATACGAAGGCTCGGGAGAACCTGGAGCAGATAGTCAAACCGCGCCAGTGATGAGATGAATACGATAGTTATGAATAAGGGCCGGTTGAAAATTGGATTAGCTACAGTATGACCCGCTAATGATTCGACTATGCCAAGAAGAAAGAAGATGCAGCCGGATCAGGGTCAGGGTATGAGAAGAAACAAATACGAGGTGATAAGGCAGAGCCTCCGGACAACTGACCAGTGGTCGTTGGTTCATAATACATACCGTATTATTCGGGAGAGACTTGACACGACTGGGCGAGCCGAGATTGGTGCAGACATAGACACTCACATGTCTGTAATTGTACTTGTACGTAGTACGGAGTAATACCAGCAAAGACTATCTAATTGGCGTGAATGCGAGTTATCTTAATACTACAGAATATAGAGTATTTTTCGAGTGGATGCTATGATATAATTATCCCTAGAGTCATGCGTATGGCGTCACATTCACCGGTCAGTTGGAATCCCGCCATGTGCAGGATTTGTGTGTGCCCCTCGATCCATGGATACAGCAGGGGGATTAACCGAGTGTTCCCTGGGACAGATCCCGATTACAGAGTCCTCTGTATACCGCTTCCAAAGAAACAGACACAGACGCAGACGCAAGTAAATGGAATGGTTCCAAAGCGCTGCATTCGCAAATCACCGGCCACCACATCATTCATGCGTCCTGCCCTTCCCCCGGCGCTTACAGAGTAGAGCCTCAATCGGACCAGAACAGAGCAGGAACGAAGCACTTTGGCGGGTAATGAAAGGACGACTGGCATGTCGACTGGATGGACTCCGTAAACGTTCTCTGTAAATGTACTCCGTAGATGTACGCGGTAAAGATACATCCACATTGGCGCCTTCAATGCGCATCGCAAGGCGGATTCGATCATAGTTGCTGCCTTTTGTTATTTATAACCCTTTTCTCTGCTGGTAATCCCGGCCGGCTTTAAATTCTGTTTCGCCCGCCATTTCTTTTTCCTTTTCTTTCCTTCCGTCCTCGGCGTTTTCTGTTTCATCTTTGCTCCAGCCCAGCCATTTCTACGGAGTACTTTAGTGCTTCTGTCTCTCTCTCTCTCTCTCTCTCTCTCTCTCTTTCTCTATTTATCAGACATTTATCGCTGACTTAGTGATCCTTGTCTCCTTCCTTGCTTTATTTTCTTTAGCGAGCTTACCGTCACTGACCACGGTCTGCTGGGGCTTCCAACTGACTCACGCTGACCCCGCTTGGCGATAATAAAACCTCCCGCCACCCCTCGAGTCCCCCCGTTTTCTGTTCACCACTCCCGCCATTCTCCCACGCCAGGCGGATATTTCATCAGCCACCAGTCTACATAAAAGGCTGTCATGATGGCTCGTTCCTATGTCCTTACTGATACAGAATCGGAGGATTACTCCGATGAGACGGATGTCTCCATTGATGCCCGATTCCCGCGACGGCGGGCTTCGTTCCACCGACGCTCTATCTCTCGCAAGCCGCAGCCGCAGGAAGCGAGCAATGTCTATCTGAGGCCCGTTCTTCATGAGGCCCCCATCCAGCGGTCTGCCTCCACGGGCGGTCGTCGTCCGTACGGCGGGACTGGGCGAGAAATGGAACGGGTCCGTCAGCCAGAACGGGAACGAGAGGAACCACCGCCTCGGGCCACTGCCCCGCAGATCGTGGTTGATATCAAAAACGACTCCCGCAACCGAAGTTCCAACAAGTCCCGCCGGCAGAAGCAGCAGCAACTGATGACCGAGGATGAAGAGAATGATGGGTCGGATTCTGAGGATGAGTCCGAGGACGAGAGCATCCTGCGTGCCCATCACCGTCGGCGCTCGCAGCCTCACTACGGTCATAGACACAGCCATAGCCATAGCCGTAACCATAGCCACAGCAACAGCGTTTCCCGCGAACGACCGTATATGTGGGCGCCAGAACCCTATCCGTTGCCTGCGAATTATCCCTACCACCCACCGTGGCATCGGGAACACTCGCCCTGGCGCGAGACACCTGCGGCGCCTCAGCCACCTCAACAGCAGATCCAACCCATCCAAATTCAACCCGCTCAGCCCGCTCCGCCCGCTCCGCCTGCTCAGCCTTCTCAACCCATTCAGCCCGCTCAGCCGGCCCAGCCACGACGGGACTATGAGATGGTGATTGACCAGCGAATGCTGCAGCGGAATGACGCACGGCAGGATTTGGAGCTCATGAAGCAGCAGCAGGAGATTGAGCGGCTAGAGCGAAAGTTAGCGCGACGCCGGGAAGAGCATGAGGCTCGTCATGAGAACCAGAGTCGACTCATTCATGAGGAGGAGTACTGGCATGATGACGAGGTCAACGACCGGCTCCGCCGCCTCGACAAATACGAGAGGAAGGAACGCGAGGACGACGAGCGGCGGAATGCTGAATACAACCTCAAGATGAAACGCTTCGAGGACGCGGAGCGTCTCGCGGTGGAGCAGGAAGAAGTCCAGGCTAAGATCCGCGAAGAGAAGATGAAGGAACTCCAGCGAAAGATTGCCGAGGAGGAAGAGAAAGAGCTTATCAAGGTACGCATTGGCGAAGAGAAGCTCCGAGAACTGCAGCGCAGGGTTGCGGAAGACGAGGAGAAAGAACGCATCAAGCAAGAAATCCGCGACGAGGAGGCCCGGAAGCTCCTTGAGGAGCAGGAGCGGCAGAAGCAGGAGGCCTTGATGAAGCAGGCAGCCATTCAGGAATGGAAGGCCAACGAGGAGCGCCGACTTGCCGCTGAGCGTGAGGCGCAGGCTAAAAAGGACGCGGAGTTCAAGGAGCGATTGAAGACAGAGTTCGGGTATAATGAGAATGAAATCCAGGGTATTATCACCAAGATAAAGACGCCCGATCCTCCGACGGAGGATGAAAAGAAAAAAGAGGAAGAGAAGAAGAAGAAGGAAGAGGAAGAGAAGAAGAAGAAGGAAGAGGAAGAGAAGAAGAAGGAAGAGGAAAAGAAGGAGAAGGAGCGTCGCAGGACCTGGATCAAGGTATGTCTTATGCCCCCTTATCCCCCCCCTCCCCCCTTCTCTTCCCTGCTCCTGTCCCCGGGTATCTAACATGATGTAGGTCCACCGCAAGCATCTTCTCCCCGACACCCTACTGGCCTACCGCCTCGACTGGGACTGGGACGAGATGGACCCCAACTACATCATCATCAAGCAGTGGATCACCGAGGACTTCCAGGAGGAGCTCTTCGCGCACACCCGCCGCATTCGTGACGGCCGGATGGTCACGCAGACCTCCAGCAACCTCACGGAGCTCAAGATCAACGACCGGAATAAAGATAAGATGTATTTGGTGCGGAAGAAGAGTCCGCGCAGGCGTACCTGGCTCTTCACCTGATTGCCCGGTTGTGTGGAAGTTTACTTGCGAGGTTATGAATGTTGCTATGTGACTTTTTTTTGATTTTTTGATATATACAGACTCCCCTAGTGATTGTTTAGTTGTTCGCTTTGTTGGTATCATTTGTTGTCTCCTTTTTGACTTGGGATTTTGGTAGCAACCATGCTATATACGACTATGATACGATACAACAATGAGACACGAAAGCGTTTCCTTTTTTGTTACGTTTGTGTCCTTTTTTTTTTTTTTTTTTTTTTT